>PVKZ01003959.1:0-104151 GCA_004027375.1 Macroglossus sobrinus
CGGGCCTGTGACACCCAGGTCCTCACTGAGCGGGCCTGTGACACCCAGGTCCTCACTGAGCGGGCCTGTGACACCCAGGTCCTCACTGAGCGGACCACTCCAGGGTCCCCTAGCTCTGGAGCTAGCTCAGGGCCCCCTCCCCCACCACGGCAAACGAGGGGTCAAGCAAGACCGAGAAAGAGAACGATGACCATGAACTCAAGGGGCTGCAGTGCAGGCTGACGGACCAGAGCGGCTTAGGGCAATGTGGGTGGCGGTGACATGACCCAGGGCAGAGGGAGACGGGAGGAGAGGATGGAGGAGGCGGGAGGTGGCAATGAGCTGGGGTGTTCCAGAAACGGGAAAAACCAGAGTGCCCGGGGCGCAGTGAGCCAGAAGGGTAAAGAAAGTAGAGTTTGGGAGGTGGGAGGTGCCAGGGTGGCCTCATCCCCTGATGGCACAAGAGGGGATTCAGCTCAGGGACAACCTGCTCGTGGGGACACGAGTGGGAAGAACAAAGTCCAACTGCGTTCAGATCTAAATTGTCCAGTCAGGAAAAGTGACGAGACAAACCACAGATCGGGAGACGACATCTGCCCCTCAGATAACCAGCCGAGGGAGGGAACCGGCACGTAAAGAAGGAACAGCTACGAATCAGTAAGAAGAAGGAACAATCCAGGAGGAAAGTCTGGGAACGGGCTTCTCCACAGGAGAAACACCGGCAGCCCCCACGCGGGGCTGGGGCGCAGGGGCTCCGTGCCTCTCCGGCTTCGGGGAGCCTCGAGCATCCCTCGGCCTGTAGATGGCTGTCCTCGCCCTACACATCTTCACCCACCCCTTCCTCCTCCTCCTGCGGATAGCTCCACATCTAAGTTTCCCCTTTCTGTGGGGACAGCAGCCCCCTTGCATTGTGGGGGCTTGTGACTTACGTTAACTTGGTCACCTCTGCAAACACACCATCTCCAAATAAGGCACGTGCTGAGGTTCTAGAGAACTCCAGCATGGCTTTTTGGGGGCGGGGGGGCAGGGGTGGGGGTGGAGAGAGACACAATTCAACTCAGAACGTTGGAACAGCAATAACAAAATGTGTGACTCGGGCTCCTCCTCACACCTAACCAACCAGAAGGCGTGGATCCTTCCAGAAGCCAGTCCGTTGTTCACTGCTGGGGAGGGGAATGAAGAGGAACCGAGGGAGGGTGGCTTTCACTGGTCTGTCACACTGAGCGGTCAGATGCCGGGGTTCAAATGCCCAGCTGTGTTCTGTGAACTTGGTCGATTTTCCTGAACGCTGTAAGCCTCAGTTCCTACTCTTGGGGTGACTCCATGCTCCTCGAATTCAAGGAGAGGATGCATCTGAGAAGCCCAGCGCCGTGTCGGCCCCTAATACGCCCTCGGTAAGCAGTAGCCATCACTGCTAAGTACGTCTGCCGTTCCTCGCACGTCGTAATTCGTGTGTTTAATGCGTGCGTGGGGAGTGAGTGAGAGAATCCGAGCACGTATAAGTATAACCAACAAGTTGTCATAATTCTTACAGGCTTTGAAAGGACCCCTGGTCTTGCTTGCTGACGGAAAGCGCGTGTGCCTGGCGAGGGGCAGAGGTTGCTGACGTCGTTACGCGTTTCCACGGGGGCGTCTGGGGCGGGAGAAGGCGGCTTTGTGGCTTCTCCCACCCACCGGATAGAGACTGGTGAACGCCTTACACTTCTTCACGAGGCAGAGCGATTACGTGTCATCATCCCGTAATGCAAACGCATCAGGAATCCTTACAGCGCCATCCCCCACCCCCACCCCCTGCCGCCTCCCGGCTGAACTGTGTGTGTTAAAGACACTTTGTGTGATTGACCTTCGAACAGGTGTGAGAAGGAAGGAGGAGCCTTCCTGCCCGAGGTGACGGGAACCGCAGTGAGCAACTTTGTGGAGATAGGATGGCGGGGGTGGGTTCGGCCACGGAGGGATCCCCGTGGAGCCCGGACTGCAGACGCTGCCACAGACCGGCCCCCCAACACACAGCCACGTTTCCTTCCCCTGCAGTGCTTGCCACTTCTGCGCCTGGCCTCGTTTGTCCCCCCCTGTCTGTGGCACGCCATCCACGCCAGAGGGGAGCATTTCTGGGCTTGCACCAGTGTGTCCCTGTGGCCACAGCGCCCCGAAGAGGGCCAGGCATCCAGTCGGCGCTCGATAAATACCTGCCGAATAAGCAAGTGCGTACATGGCTCAGTCGCTCCGTGAAGGAAAGAACGAGAGGAAGAGGAATTCCAGTCCGGTGAGCGCTCGCCGTGCGGGACAGTGACGGGGCAGCGTTTAATCCTCATTCATCAGCACTCGGGAGTCTTTATTTTATCCCCAAGGCACCGATGAGGAGACTGAGGCTCAGAGTGTGCCCGAGATGACGCGGCACAGAGCGGTGGCGAAGAGGTCCCTGCTGGGGCCTGGGCTCCGGCCACGCACCGCCCCGGAACCTCGTAAATCAATCACCCCACCGAGCAGCGCGGCTGTGACCGACAAGGAGCCCTCACACACACACACACACACACACACAGAAGCTGTTTTCAAAGACGAAAAAGGGGACCCGTGTGGCGGGGGGCATTCATTAGGGGGGGCTCATTTTCCGACAGCTGAATGGAAACTCGAACTTCAGCCTCTCACCCTGAACTTCGACTTGGCCTCGTCCCATATCGAGTGACGACGGCCTGCCATCTGTCCTGGGCCTGGCCCGCGGAGGCCCGCGGAGGGCAGCTCTAATCTCCCTGCACCCGGCCTTGGCCACGAATGCTGTCTGCTCTCGCTTCAGAAACAAGGACGGCCTTTGTCCCCCGGCCCCTCCCCTCGCAGATGGCCGGGCCATCGCCTGCTCTCCCCTGTCCGCCTCTCCGCCCGAGAGAGACTCGGGGAAGGGACGGTCACTTCACAGTGGCCCTCTCTCGCAGACAGAGGGCCTTTGAACTGGGCTGTGACAGATGGAACCGCCACACCTTCACCCTAAGTGTCGGCCTGAGGGAGCCCTCGGCGAGAGAATGTGGAGCTGGGGGGTCAGACCGCGGTTCGCAGCCCGGCCCCCTCGCCGCTCGCGGGCTGCGTGTGGCCTTGGGCAAGTCCCTCCTCTTTCCAGCTGCCTGAGCTAAGAAATAGCCCCTTCCCCATGGAGTTACTGAGCAGATTTTATTTCACAGGGGAATGGACAGAAATCACCTCAGAATGAGACACAGAACGAGCTCCTTGGGCAGCAGGCATTGTTAGCAGTGGATTACTCGGATCTCTTAAGCCGAAGAAGTTTCCAGAAACGCAGCTGCGAACCTTATTCTCTGAGGAACCAACCTGTTTCCAGAGCCCATCCAGACAGACAGACAGACAGACAAGTCCATCACGGGGCTGTGAGAGAGAGACCTTAGCGGTCATTCCGTCTGCCCATTTTCCAGATGGGGACAGCAAGGCCCGGAGCAGGGACGAGCTGTCCAGGCAGCTAGTGGCTGAGGCGGGAGCGGCACTGCCACTGGCCCCCGAGTTTGTCATCCTCGCTCCCCTCGCTGTGTCCACGCTGCATTGCTTACGATGGTGCACAGCTCGGTGGCTGAGGGCGAGAACAATCACGCCCTCGTCTGCGGCTGACACCTCCGGCTGCCGTAACAAAGCACCCCCCCCGGACAGGAGGCGTAGATGGCAGGATTTGTTATCCCTGGAGGGCAGACGCCCAGGAGTGAAGTGTCGACAGCGTTGGTGCCTGAGGCCTGTTCCTCAGTTCGCAGATGGCCACCACCTCTGGGACCTCACACGGGCTTCCCTCTGTGTCCCCACATCCCCAGTGGATCCTCCCCTTTTATAAGGACACCCGTCATAGCGAATGAGGACACCAAGCCCATGCCCTCATCTAACCCCAATGACCTCTTTACAAAGAAAAGTTGCCGCCGAATATAGTTGCCGCCTCGGTGCTGGGAGTTAAGGGCATGAACATATGAATTTGGAGGATGGGGACACAATTCAGCCCATGACGCTCTCTCTCACGACATCTGCAGGCCAGGGCTCGGCTGGGCAGCTCTGGCTGCGGGTCCACCATGCTGCTAGCCAGGTGAGGGCTGGAGACAGAACGGAGAGGGCTGGAGAAGATGGAATGGTGAGGGCTGGAGAAGCGGGGGGATGGGCGTGGCATTCCTTTCTCTGCGTGTGGCCTCAGGGCTTCTCCAGGGGGTCTCTCCACGACGGGCGGGGTTTGCCGGGCAGTGGGGCTGTGTAAGGGCAGAGCAGGGCTCCAACGCTCCGATCCCAACGACAAGCTGGCAGCATCACCTCCACCTCCCTCTGCTGGTTCCAAGTCACCAGTTGTCCTGAGCCGGGCGGAGTTCCCCCCAAATCCATGTCCATTCGGAACCTCGGAATATCACCTTATTTGGAATAGGGTCTTTGCCAGTGGAATCAGTAAAAACGAGGCTGCACTGGAGTAGGGTGGGTCCCTGACCGCATGCGACCAGTGTCCTTACAAGGAGAGGAGGATTCAGACACAGAGACACAGAAGGGACGCTCAGGGGAGGCCCTGTGACAGCCGAGGCAGAGACAGCGACGCAGCTACACGCCGCTTGTCGGCAGCCGCCACAAACCAGGAGGAGGCAGGAGACTTCAGGAGCAGGGCCCTGAAGCCAGCACCCTGATTTTGCCTTCCGGCCTCCAGGGAATAAACTGCTGGTGTAAGTCGCCCAGTTCGGGAGTAATTGGCTACGGCGGCTGCAGGACACCCAGACACACCCCCTCGGAGTCGAGGGGAAGGGACTTGGACTTGACCTCGGGAAGGACGGTGAGGCATAGGCTATTGCGAGGACCACCTTCAAACAAGACAACCAGCCACCAACCCCACGTTAACTAGAAGGGTGACCTTAAGTGGCAGGCCTCCAGCCCCTCTCTAGCCAATCCAAGCTCTGCGAGGCTGACCGTGCCCAGCCTGGAGCTCGCCTGAAGGATGGTGGCTGAGCCCGGGGCAGGAATGCTGGGGAGGGCGGGCTGTGGACCGGCACGGAGCAAGCTGGCACCCCACGGGCCTCGAAGCCTCAAGAGGGATGCTTAGCAGGCAACGCTAGGCATCTCCCTAGGGCTGCCTGGGGCTCGAGGAGGTGATCCTTCTGATTCTGGGGTCGCTCTGCCTGCCTGGAGCTGCTACAGGCTGCCCAGCCCAAGCCTGCTGGCCTGCTCTCTTCCCTCTTTCCTGGGACCAGAGGGAACTGCATCCTGCTTCTCAAATGCCGTGACTCTTGAGAGCTAGGGTTTGGGAAGAGGGAGACTTCCGGCTTCCCAGGGCTACACGCCCAGGCCCCCTGCAGAGGTCTTAGTGGTACACCCTAACAGTCCAATCCGTTGGGATGCTAAGGGCTGCAAGAAAGCCAAGCTCTGTCTTGATTTCAAAGGAAAAGGTTCACTTCCTGAAGGTGTGAGACCAGAAGGAGAGGGAACTCCAGGTGAAGTGTCTTAAATTCTCTCGCACAGTAGTCAGTGGGTCCCCAAGGACAATGGGGGTTCAAGCGCAAAAGCGTGGTTCTAACTGGCAGATGTCTTTTCTCCAACATGGGGTTCGGGGACCCAGGTTCCTTCCATCTTGTGGCTTTCAATGTGTCCGTGCCCGACTGCATCAAACTTGCAGGAAGGGGAAAAACACAGATGGTGAACTGGGGGTGGTGGAGGTGGCTACTTCCTGTCGCCCCTACAAGAATGCAGGCTCCATGAGGGCAGTGAGAGAAGTCGACTCTATTCTGTAGTATGTCGCCGATGCCGTGAACGGTGCTTGGAACAGTGCGGAGTCTCAATAAGAGAGTCTCTTATTTGGATAAACTCTCTTGCCTGGATGAATTAAGAAATGGGGTCATCGGGGCTGTATGCTGCCTGACTCATGGCCTAGCAAGACAAGGAGTGAGGTTTTTAAATTGTTTTTTTTTTCCCAACATAAAATATAGACTCTCCTTTTCTGGCTCTTGAATCTGACCACAGCAATTTAAGAGGATCCACCATCCTCAGCGAGTGAGTTGGCTGTGTTTTCGAACTCATCCCTCATGGTTGCAAGATAGCTGCCATAGCTCCAAGCATCACATCTTCGCACCGCAGCGACCAAAGCAAGACGCAGAAAGGGAGACTAGCAAAAAAGACTTCACCATAGATGCCTCTCTCTTCTTGCCAGAAAGGAAAATCTTTTCTAGAAGCGTTCCTGTACATCTCATAATCCAAAACTGGAGCACGTGGTCGCCCTTAGCCTCAGGGAGCCTGGCAGAGGGAGAGTCAGGATCTTGAGCATGGAATGTAGGCAAGCGTGAGAAGTTGGCAGCCAGCAGCATTTGCCACACAGCCTTACTTAAGCCCAGCACTGAGAGGCTGCGCGGCGAAGGTGTCCCAGCCAACCTGGAGAGGTGGCAGGCGAGGTCCCTAATTCACCAGGGCAGAGGCAGGATTCGTTCCCACACCTCCCGCGGCCTCACCCAGTGCCCTGCCCCCACTCCATGGGAAGTGAGAGGGGAGGGCCTAGGCACAAGCACGGACAGACATGAAACCCTGGCTGCGAATAATACTCGTTCCTTCGATCAAACTCTGCATTTGTGTGACGACGCCATGCTTCTCTCCAAAGTCAGCAGCATGCTGACTGAGGCAGAAACCCCGAAGTCGCCATTTACCCACCCACCTCACCCCTCCATCCTCCTATTTAATTTCCCCTCTTCTGGCCACTTGATAAAAAAAATAGTACAATGTATATTTTTCCCCCTGGAAAAGACAGCTATTTTATCAGCATTACAAAGCACCTTCAATTTGAAGTCAACTTGTAACCACAGCCGAAGACTATTTTGCTTTTAGTCACTATTACGGGGAATGTTATTCATTACTTTATTTCCAGCCATGTGTTTTCTATCAATATGTATCTTTCGTAACTATTTCCCAACACAAATGAGGTTTTCTCTACTGCAGTGTAACACGGGGAGATCCCGGGTGCACTGAATTCCAGGGCGTCTCCGACTTCCTGGAGAAGAAAAGGCACAATGGAACTGAATTCGTTCTCGTCTTCCTGAGCCCATCCTCGGGCCACGCCAAGCCCTGACACCCCCTCAAGCTGCCACACCTGCCTAACGAGAATGGGGCTCCATGCAGCCCGCGGGCAGGGCTGGTCTTCCTGGTCACCCCAGGCACTGGGACTCGGTGGGCGGCCATGCGCAGGTGCAGGACACAGAGGAGCTTGGTGACTCGACCCCGCACCAGGTGTGACCCTCATCGGGGAGGCCTGCTCCGGCCGCAGGAGCAGGTGCACATGGTTACAAGTATGAGTGGTCCTGGCACGGGAGAGTCGGGGGCTGGCTGCCAGTGCCACCTGTTGAGTGGGTAAACTGGGGAAAGTCTCTGGTGGACCCCGGTGAGCCCCGGTGCCGGTCTCTGCAAAGGGGGGATCATCCCCAGGGACCGTGTGAGCGTTGTAGTCTCTCCTGGCCATCGGGCTTGGCCACCTCCGAACGGCAGGGCTTCCCACACAGGAGTCGTGGTTGTTCTTCCGAAGAAACAGAACCACCCAGCATGGCTGCTGCTCTCAGGACTTCACGGTTTGGGAAGGAAGAAAGGCAACAGATGCCTTCTATCCACAAAGCCCCATCCCAATGCCACCTCCTCCAGGAAGGCTTCCAGATCTCCACCCCTGCTCTGTGTCAGGGGAGCAGGTGGCAGGCAGCTTCTTTCACGTTACGCTTGGCGGATCTGCGCGCCTCTGTCATGCCTCGGCTTCCCTCATCTGTCCCTGAAACCCCAGAACACTCAGAAGATATCAGCTGACCTGATTGAGACAGCCAAGGGCGCAGGCACAGGTAACGTGAAGTCCAACAGCGCTGGCCTCAGTAGCTGCCAGTGGGTCTCGCGAGGGCAGTGTGAACACAGACCCCTGAAGAAATGAACTTGAGTCACGTGCAAGGGCCAGGCCATGGCAGAGGCGGCTGTCGGAAAGGGACATGCCTGAGGACCCCACACCACCCCAGATGACGAGCTGAGAGGACAGAGGGGGAAGAAGACGGTCGTGAGCCTGGTCTGGGCCGGGGACCTCTGGTCAGGGCTCTGAGCGGTCCACCTGAGCACCCCGCATAAAATGCAGCCCCGTCTTCCATCTTCCCAGGAAATACCACAGCGTCGGCAGCTGCACTCGCCCTTGGCGTGTCTCTCCTCCAGCCTAGCGTTTATTCTACTTACTTACTTGTTCTGTTTCCCCCCAGCGGATGGCAGCCTCCGTGAGGGCGGGAGTTTTCTCCGCCTTCTCTACAGCCTCCTCAGTATCCAGAACGATGTTTGCGCACAGCAACCCTCAGCCCAAGCTTTGTGGAATGATGAAATCAAGAACGTCTTTTGTCCCCTCCCAGGGAGTGTTGTAGCTTCTCTCTCCCGAGGCGTGGGGTGGCCACCGGAGGGGTCTGGGCAGGGGCATGCTCGGCTCTGCGGGCACAATGGGAGCACCGGGTGGCCAGGGCGGGACCCCCCTTCCTCCCTCCCCCCGCGATAGGCAAGCTCTATAATCCTGTGCAGGTCACTTAGTCTCAGCTTCCTTGTGTGCAGAATGGGAATGACAACAATGTCTCCTTCCTAGGTTGTGAGGATGAGACGCATTCAGACAGGTGGTGTTTAGCACAGTGCCTGGCTCATATATGCATTAGCCATCTATCAGTTAGTTTAGTTTATGCTGCGTAACAAACACGCCCAAATTAGCGGCTTAACATGGCAGTCACTTACTTGACTCACGATGCTGCAGTTTGGCAATGTGGCTTGGTCTTGGCTACAGGGTTCTCCCGCTGGTCTTGGCTGGGCTCACTCACACCTGAGCCGGCGAGCAATTCTCTCTCTCTCTCTCTCTCTCTCTCTCTCTCTCTCTCTCTCTCTCGTCCCAGATGTGGCTGGGATTACGGGGGTACCTGGGCCATGGGTCTCCCCGCTTCCAGCAGGCTATCTCAAGGTTTGACACTCACAGTGACCCAAAAGCAGAAGGAGAAAGCCAGCTGCAGTGTGCAAGCATGGTCTGACTTCCTGCTTGCATCACTTTGCTAACATCCGACTGGCCCAAACATGTCACGTGGCCAACCCACCTCCCAGGAGAAACAGGCTCCACCTCTTGAAGGGAGGGGAAGCATTCATTGGTAGTGACTTTCTGTAACCTGCCACAGCCCTGATTTTTCCAGAAACGATAAAGCACCTAATGAGAATTCAGAACGCCTTTGCCACTGGCCCGATCGGAGGGGAGCCGGACCCGTCCCATCCGGTATCCCTGCTGTCCCTTATTCTTATGCTCCGTCCTCTGTGAAAACCAGTTCTTCTGAGTGATACATGGCCCAATGTCAGAAACTGATTTCTGCTCTGTCTCAAAAGGCCTTTAAACTTTAGGGGGCAGAGCACAGGCCTGGTGCCTCTGATCATCCTTGAGGGGGCTCCAAGCTCTGCCTGGGGCATCCTCCTGAGGTGGCATTCCCACTCTGCCCCCCGCCCCACCCCCCAAGCTGCAAAAGCCTCATCACACTTGTCGCCTCGAAACCAACGAATTCTGCTCCGGCATGCTCCTCCCTCATGAATACTGAGCTCCAGACGTGGGGGAACAGACATTTCTCCACCGAGCCCTCGTCAGCGATTACCATTATTGCATAATTGGGGACATCAGAAGCTGCCGGGGCCCGAGCCCCCGGCTCAGATGACACTCGGAGTTCAGCTGCGGGGAGATAGGGAGATGGGGCTAATTGAGACTAAAGACCGTTCTGTGCAGCTTTTCTAATTTTCCACAGTTCGTTCCTTTCCACGCTGGGGCAGTATAGCCTTTCGGTAACTGCCTTTCAGATGCTACTTGTTACGTGTCGCGCTTACACGGGGAGTATGTCTGGCAGGGCCGAGCGGCGTGATGGATCTAGGAGCGGATTTCATTAGGGGAACCCTCTTGCAGATCTGGGGGCGCCCCCGACAGCACCCGCTACGCGTCGACACTCGAGAATCGCAAGCCCGTGAAGGACGCTCACGCGCCGATCAGAGGACAGGAGCTGCGGGGTCATCTCTGTGTGCTGAGAGCACGTGTGGGACACGGTCCCAGAATGCCCTCGCCCTCCCTCCCACTTTACAAGCCCCGGCGAGTTTAGAAGAACACGCGATCGATGAGGGAATGGGTTCGCTGAAGCTGGATCGATCAGTCATTCGCAATGTGTCTTATTGCACATCTATCATCTGCTAGATAGACACGATTAAGGCAGCTCCTGCCTCGAACCTGCTCACAGCTCAGGGGAAAGAGAAAAAGCAGGAAGTGTGATACTGCACAGAAGTCGCACAAGTGCAAAACGGGGCAGAGAGGAGACTAATTCTCTGTGCGATTGAGGAGGTGGAAGTCAAGGTGAGCCTTGAAGGATGCCTAGAAGCCCACCCGGGAGAGAGGGGCGTAGGGTACCCCAGGAAGGGCAGCAGATGAACACCGCACACTGCAGAGAAGTGGAGCGTTTCTCTGGCCCACGGCCAAGGGCATGGCAGAGTGTAGAAGGACCTCGCATCCCTGACTTGACATCCAGAGCTTTCGAGGCTGCGTGCTCTCCGACTGTTGGACAAACGCGTCCCCCTCCGTGCTCACATGGACACCCCCTGGAGAAGCCACCTGGGGGCTGCATCACGCCAAGCTCATTTAGACTCTTATCTCAGCATTGCCACCTCAGTGCATTTATAAACCATATAACCGCTTTGTTTTTAGAGCGATACATTGCTTCTGATTCCAAGTGCTCTATTCCTCAGGATGACTGTCTATGTTGTTGCTAGATTTGGCTCCAAAGAACTTGCAACTATGTGCAGAGATTAAATCTAGCCTGGAAGGTTGATGCCGGTCTCTGTGGCGGGTGCGCTCAGGGACACACTCTGGGGGGGAGGGTGTGCCGCCAGCCTGGTGCCTTTTCCACCACCGCCCAGGGGAAAGGAAGCTACATCTCATCGGTCAGCTGCCAGGACACCCACTGGGCCCCTCTGGGCAGGGGCCCTGGTGCACGAAGGCTGAGGGCCCTGGATCCCCGTGGGTGGCACTCGTCCTCCGTTCACCGGGATTATTAAACTGACCTTGTCCCCAGCGTCACCTTGGGTGTTCCGCCAACATATTTGTTCTTGCCTTGTGCTCGGTTCCCTGCAGCACAAGGTCAGCCAGCAGAGCCCAGGACCCCAAGATTTGGATTGAAGGCTAGGGGACTCTAGGGGCATCCCCTAGAGTCACAGATCGTATGCAGACACTGCTGAGGGGTGGTGGGGAGCTTGTAGCAAAGTGTCGTCCATTAAAAATGTTGCAAAATCCTTTTCTTGGGAGCACAATTCTGAACCCAGGCGGAGGGTAGGAAGCAAGAGGTCATTTCTAGACCGGAGTGCCTGATGCGAGATTCTCCTTCTGTCTACACTCCCGGGACGCCTCCCCCTGGGCACAGAAGCATCCTCTCAAGGAGGACGCCATGGCTCCACGTTGCCCACCTCGGCTCAGAATCCCGTGCTGGGAACTATCGCAAACAAAGCACTGGGACCGCACAGGGCATCCGAGAGGCATTTCTGGGCTGAGAATTACAGACCAAGGCGCCTTGGTGGGGGTGGGGGGGTTCTGCTCCCAAGGGTGACCGGGGCGGCCGGCAGCCCTGCTTTCCGGGGGAGCTGGCGAGCAGCGTGACACCCTCACTCAGCAAGAAAAGTTCACGTCCCCGAATACCACACGCTGCAGGGAGAACGAAAGGAAGGTCGGAACGAGGTCGGTGTGCATAGTCGAAGCCCGCTCGTCCGTAAGAACTGCCTGGTTCCTGGGACGGCGCGGAGGATCACGTGATCACGAGATCACGTGATGCTCCGAGCGGCTCCCCCTCGCGGCTGCGTCGCGCAGAAGCGTGCCTCGGAGCTGCCTCCACCCAGCAGACGCCAGGCTTCCGGCTGCAGGGAAGATGCCGGGGTCCTCTCTGCTCCCCACGCCCACCCAGCGCGGTGTCGCATTGAGCGCGATCTCTGTAAGAGTCGTCTGTACCCGAATCTTTCCTAGTCATTTCATACTCCAACAATGTGACTAATCACCGTTTCCGGCTCGTCGTCCCTGGATTTTCATTATGAAGATTCAGGAGGTATGCATTTCACCCATTAGACTGGGAAGCATATAGAGTGTGTTATTTGAATGCATTAAATAAATTCTGTTGACTTCTCCTTCGATGGGGGTTTGAAATAAGACGGGAGCGTGTCACGTCCTCCCATTGTGTCCTTTGGTTTTGCTTGATGTCCCAACTCTCTGTGCCCCGAACTCCGCAGAGAGGGGTCCTTTATCGAAGATCGAGTCCCTTTCGAAGCCATACGAGTCTTCTTTTAAAATAATTCCATAATTCATTTATCCCACCAAAAATTCCTAGAGTGTCTCTTATGGTCTAGACACAGGGCGTCAAGGACGAAGTCAGCACACAATTGTCATTACGGTATTTCTGTGAGATGTTTTTTTTGGGGGGGAGGAGGGAACACAGATATGAATATTTAATTATGAAAATGTGTTTATTTATAAATGTCAAATAGAGAGGACTCAAGAGGGATAGCTACACCAGATTGATGGCATCAAGGAAGGCTTCCTGGAGGAAGTAAAAGCAGACTCTTAAAGAGTGAGTAGGAATTAGTTAAGTAGAAAAGAGGACAAAGGGCTTTAGGGGCAGAGACTCGGAGGCCTGAGAGGGCAGCTCCTTCGAAGAACCACCGGTCACATTGTGGGTGGCACTGTGAGTGGCATCGCTAGCGGCAAGCCCGTGTCCTCCTGGTTTTGCCGCACAGCAGCTCGTGCGCCTTCCCGCATCTTCCTTCTCGTCCCCCTCAGGGGATGATCACGAATCAGTGTCATAAGTCTGCTCCATTTTTAGAAAAGAGCCAATAGTGGGGAGAATACCCAAGCCGGAGTCCCAGAGCTTTCTCGAGAGATGGGTGGGAAGTAGAGGCCAGGGGCGGGGGGGCAGTGGAGCTCTTGAAAGAAGGCCCGGGGGTCCGGCGGCCGCAGGAAGGGACTCTGGCCATCCCAGGAGAAATGGCAGAGGCAGAGTCAGCCACGAAAAGGGACTGGATCCCACAATCCCATCTCCCCACACGCGCGCGCGCACACACACACACACACACACACACACACACACACACACACATGCACGCACGCACACACTCGCAATTCTAGAGGACGTCGGGGACGGCCCTTGGGGCATTTATTCTGACAGAGGGCTGATCAGCCCCACGCAGTGCTTGCGTGGCCTGGAAAAGCAGCCCCCCCCCCAAATTAGGGCTGCCCCATCAGAAAGGACTCATCGCAGACCGAGTTGTATACACCCCAACATCACCATCGCTAGGCGCAGGCCAAGGGCGCCCCAGCACCCCACCTCCACCAGGAAAGGCGGTGTTGGTCTGTGCCTGTGGGGGGAGGGGAAGGACTCTGACCCCCCAGAATCTTCTGGAAATGTCGCTTCTGTGCGGTGCCCACCCACGTGATGCAATGCACGTCTCACCAGCGTGTCCCGGTTACTAGGATTCTTTAACCTTGTGGTAAATTTTAACTGTTTTCTTAACGTCCAATATTCTCATTTCCCCAAAGAAAGATAAGGTAACCAGTACTCCCCTGAAAGGTCGATTTGCCTGAGGGGAATTCCGTAGGGAATGCATCGATTACGGCCCTCACTCGGTCCCTCACAATGCTGAGCGACAGCTCGGCCCCTGCTCTGCGATCCCAGGGAACCAGAGGGCCTGGGTCCCTTGCAGAGGGACTTGTAACCCCGGGGGAGGGGTGGCACGTCACACAGGAAGGAACAGCACACAGCAGGACGCAGCCAGGAAGAGCCTGACACGTGTGTGGCCTGCAGACAGAGCCACCACACATCTTTCTGGAACATTCTGTCCATCACTGCTTCATCCGTCTGCCTATATTTATTAACCAAGCACGGAGAACCAACAGGAAACGAGGGGGTAGCGGAAGCCAAGTGCTTCCTGCTGATGAAGAGAAGCAAGGGAGGACAGCCCGTGGCGGCCACGTGGGACTGGAGCCGAAGAGGCCCACACTGATGACGCTGTAGGGAGACAAAGCTGCACCTGTCAGTAACAGGCCGACGTGGGAGACGGGTGTACGAGGGCCCTGGGAAGGGCTTGCCTTGGGTTTTGGAATCTCACTCTTGTTTTCATAGAGGAGATGGGTTTTACCTGCTACCTACCTCCATCCAAGGCTAATTGTCACCTTGGAGCCTGCTTGCTGCCGCGGTTCTCCTCGGGGAGGGTGATGATCAAGAGGCTTTTCCGTAACCGGGATGCAGAGTCGTGCCTTTCTCGGAAGCTGATGAAAGCCGTTTTTCTCTAGCATTCCGCCGTGCACCTTACCGAGCCCCAAATTACGTGCTCGGGGACACAGCCTGAGACACGGCTTCCACGTAGCTGTCTGGCAACGGGCTTCCTCGGCGCCGTCTCTTATGATTTGAAAATGAGCAGCTGTTGCGTCTCAGGTGGGGTTTAGCAAGGAGAAATACGGGGCACCCAGTTATATTTGAATTTCAGATAAATAATGGATTGTGCAATATTTGGGATGTCTTTCTACTAAGAAATTATTTGTTGACTATCTGCAATGCGACTGTAACTGGGTGCCTTCCATTTTGTCTTAATTTGGGGGGAGCTTTCAGAAATCGAAAAGAAGCAGGAGAAAGCTGTGAGGCTCAGCCGAAAGCAGCTTCGGCCAGCTTTCTCCTGTTGCGCTGTGGTGTGCGCGCTGTCACCAGCAGCCTGACCCCAGGCCAACGCGACTTCCTGGCACGCAGCGGCTGACGGGGGCCCATCTGAGAGGAGGTGGACCAGGGTGACAGTCTCATGGCCTGAAGTTGGAGCTTCCTAGCTTAGACACATCATGAACTGTAGAGGTGCTGCTGGAGTAGTGGGGAGTGGGGAGAAAGCAGAGGGAAAAGCCCCCCGAGACCACACACACACACTGAGTGCTACTGTGGCCATCTGGAAATGTCCCTTAGTTGATCTGTCTCGGCCCCGTGATGAGCTCCTGCCGCTCGACTCTTTGTAACCAGGTCCCTCTGAAAACGGGGAGGTGCACACGTCCAGGTGAGACCCTCCGCCTTTTACCGGTTAGACTATTCCTGGGTTTGGCGCCTGGCTTTCCAAACGAGGACAGAGACCTGTCACAGCTGCATGCAGCTCAGGACCTGCCCTCGGCTGGACACAGAAGCAGCGCGATGGAGGCCCCCTGCATTCCTGGACCGAACGCCAGGAGGGGCGGGGTATCCCCAAGACTTTCTGCGCTTCTGCCAACTTTCACGGCTCACGTTTCCGCCACCAGAGCTCACGCCCAAGGGAGCTGCTGAATGACAAAGTCCTCGCAGGCCTCTGGGAGGTGTAAAACGACAGTTCTGCCTTCCATGAGCCACCGGGGAGGTCAAGCCTCCCTCCTTAATAGTCTCGCCATTTAGGTCGTGACCTGACACCAATCACTCACTGCTATTGTTCACGTCCTGTTGCACAGACGTGGCGGCCGTTCGTGTCGGTCCCCCGTTTCACTTCTCCTTCCTGGCCCAGCCTGGCTCACGGAACACACAGGACAAACCCCTGAGGCGTCAAGCCGCTGAGATTTCAGAGCTGCTGGTGACGGCAATGGGACCTAGCCCACGCCGGCGACAAAATCGGGGTGGCAAATATGTGCAGGGGGCTGAGCACGGCGTCAAGCTACTCCCAGAGACTGTGGCCCCAAAAAGCTGGGCTCGTATCCCACCGTCCAGCTAAACTGTGGGACGCTGGGCGAGTCACGTGACCTCTCCAAACCTCGGATTCCTGGGAAACCCCAGGAGCCTTGTCACAGGGTCCCTGTGAGGGTCAGATGAGATAACGCATGCAGAGCGAACAGCGCCTAGAATATCGAAAGCACTCAGTACAGGGGGCTAACGGTGTTCATAGCTTTTTATATGTATTATTAATATTACAAGGTTCTAAGATAAGAATCCCCTCCCCCGCCCATAATAATATGTTTAGCAGCCTCTACTTGAAGTTTCCAGAGGTGGGGGTTTCACCCCCCACCCCCAGCTGCTGGTTAGTTCCCATCCCCTGTCTTGGCCACCCCCACTTTGAGGCCCAGCTCTGCCTTCTCCAGTGACTCGGGAAAGTCTTATTCCTCGTCCACATGACGGATCTTCCGATATTTGTAGACGCTGACTGACCCTCTCCACCGCACCTGCCGTGCCCACGTGTCCTCTCCTCCGGCTGTCCCAACGTCCCCTTGGTTTCTCAACCATTCTCCATCCGCCCCACCTGCATTCAGAAGCACCTCGATTTGTGCAGACCCGTGCAAACGGGGCGCCAAGACGCAGTCTACCGGGCGCAGAGTGGAGTGGGTCAGCCAAGCAGCCCTGTCCGGCCATCGCCCTTCTGTCGACCTTGCCCGGGGGACAGGGGCTGACGCGAGCCCGCTGCCATTCCCCGGGCCCTGCTGCTGCTCTGCTGCTGGGCCGTGTCTCTCTCATCCTACTCTTCTTGCATAACTGACATTTTTCCCCTCAATATACATAAATGCTTGGCAAATTAATTTCATTTCCCAGTCTTCCTCGTCTTCCAAGCAGTCGTTCATTCCTTCGGCAAATTTTTAACCCACAGAAACCATGGGCCAGACACGGTGCTCAGTCCTGAGGTGACAGGGACCAAGGTTCGCAGGCTGCTGAAGAAGACTGGGTGGCAATCGGAGGGGCTGTCCAGGCACCTTGGACTCAGTATCATCCCGGGTACGAGCTGCCACTCCTGGCAGACGGCTTCCTCTGTAAACACGACAGGCGGATTTCCATGTCTTCAAGTAAAAGATGATCAAAACGTGGAGAGGACCGAGCATCATGGCGGACAGTGGGGCCGCGTCCAGGTGAGCTGTCCGTCAGCGACGATGCCACCCAGCGGCCCATCACCCACCTTTCTGCACGTGTCCCAGGACCGTCTGCCTTGCTAAAATAACATTCCACCATTTCACTCTTTTTTAGTCATCCTACTTTCCAGAAAAGTAAATATAGAAGAAGAAAGTAAGCAAAGAGGGAAGGAGAGAGGGTGGGAAGGAGAGGGGAGGGAGGGAAACAGGGAAGCAGGGGGACAAAAAAAAAAAAACCTTAAAATGAAGAAAGAAAAAGGTTTAAGTTAGCATCATCTGTTTACGGAACTAAATCCAGAATAGGCCGTGACACTGATGTTTGAAGATCTGCCCATTCCTGATCTCTGGTACTTTGTACTTTTTCCATAATTGTTTGGAACACACCAACCATGTTTCTGCCACCACCGTCCAGCAGACATAATTCAAAGTCCCTGTTCTGGTTTATATTCTTCACTATGTTTGTCACTATCTGAAATTGTGGCAGTTTTTATATTTCTTATTTTTTGCCCTTGCCAACTTCTAAGTGCTGTAATTACGGTGTGAAAACCTTCTCTGTCTTATTCATTGTAGAATCTCTAGGGGTTAGAACAGTACCTGTGACAATATAAGTGTTCAAGATCTGACAAATAACACGAGTTCCCAGTATAAATGACATGAAGCCTCACCAAGGCATGAACTATTATACCACCAAAAATAAAAAGAAAATCCCGAGAGTTTCAGAGAAAAAGGGGAATCAGAAAGCATTAGACTTCCCCCCAGCAACATGAAATGCTAGAGGAAAATGGTGCGACCGTTTTTTAAAAATCTGAAGGCAAAGAATTTCCAACCTAGCCTTCTATACCTAGCCAAGCTATCAGCTGTGAAGGTGGTTTAAAGAGATGACATTTTCAGACTTGCAAGGACTTTAAAAATTAATAATAACTTCCAGTGCACATCTTTCAGGAAGCTTCTGGAGGAAGCTTCTGGTACTAGGGCAAAGCAAGAGAGAGAATCAAGAAAGAAGGGAGAGAAACCAGAAAAGGAAACACAATACAGCAAAGTGGTAAAGACAAGGCCGGTATTTTGGGGAGGTGGGGGGCTACGTGAAGAGCTGGGCAGGAACCCAAGGACTAACCAGTTTTCTATGGAATAAGAAAAAGAAAGAAATGGATGACTTTCTGGCATGATTGACTGTCCCTTCCCACGGGACAACTAACGGGAGCTCCGACCAGACATGAGACTCGAGACAATCTGCAAGAGAATGGGGGACAGGAGACACGAAGAATGGAAGCAAGACAAAGTTCTGATCAAGCCTCGTTTATTGTAGGTAGGGGTAGAGTATATAAAGGGGAGAATTTGCATAAGCACGGTTGCCTTGGATACCGAACCACAGAACATTCCATTTCCTTATATGACCCAAAAATGCAGAAGGGTCCCGGGAGAGGAGGGGGCTGCAAGGTCAGATTAGTTTGAGCAAATGGCTCAAGGGGCCCTGGGCATGTCAGGGCAACTGACTTGATGCTGTCTGTCCTATCAGATAGCACAGGGCGAGGCAGACCCTGTTCCAAGGCCAAGTTGCCTAGATCTCAGGTATGAGAGCCTTGATAAGAACGGCTCCGACAACTGACCATATAAAAGAAAAAGGCTACTAATGATTATTATAATGGATCTGATGGCATAACTAAAAAAAAAAAATGTAGAAAACTTTACTAATAATAGAAAAACAAGCGAGGCACTTTTTAATTCCAAGAGAAACAAAAGTTTTACAGAGAAAAGACGTGATATCGCAGTACACTGAAATAAACAATACCTACCTAGTCAAAATAATGTAAATACTGACTACCAATCTATGTAAAAAAGAGCTGAGATCTTACCTACCATAACAAGAACGCCTGAGTGTTAAAACTGATCGTGACTTCATCAATGTCACAAGAGTCAAGGTCAACACACAAAACTCAATCACGTTCTTTACACTCACAATGGACCCGGGAAAAGCAGAAGTAAAAACACACCCTTTACAACTGCTGCAAAGAAAATTCAGCACTTCGGTATACACCCAGTCAGATCTGCATGGTGAAACTTATGAAATACCGAAGAAAGACATCAAACAGGATTCTTTTCTACCTAAATAAATGGAGAGCCTTAGTGAGCTCATGGATTGAAACACCCAACATGGTATAAAGATGTCAATTCTCCCCAACTTGTTTTAATGTCATTTCTATCAAAATCCCAGCCAATTTTTTGCAGATGTAAAAGAGTTTATTCTAAAATTTACATAAAAAGTGTCTGTAATAAAATGACCTTTAAAACAAAAAGAAGTAAAAAAGAATCATTGGAATCACGCTACCTAATATACAGCTTACTATACAATAGTCAACACAGTGTGCCACCAGCAAAGGAAGGCGCATACAGATCAGCTGAACAGAACAGAAAATCCAGAAATACTCCCCCACCTACAAATACACGCAGCTAATTTGTGACAAAGCACATGAGCGATTCAACAGAAGAAAGATCATCTTTTCAAAAAAAATGGTTCTCGAACAACCAGACATCTATAGGCAAAAAGCTACATCTTGGCTTGAAAACTCAGCCCTTATTCAAAAATTAACTCAAGATGGATGACAGGCTGAAATTGTAAAACACAGAACGATAAAACTCTTAGGAGAACGAGGTCATTTCCAGAATCCAGGGCTGGGTAAAGTTCTTAGACTTGACACCAAAAGCACAATCCATGTAAAGCAAAATCGATGCACTGGAGGGTGCTGCACCCCAAATGTCTGCACTCTGCCCCCAAATCCATATGTTGAAACCCACCCCGGTATGGCAGCCTCAGGTGGGGACTTTGCCAGGCAACTAGGACTGGGTGGCGTCAAGGGTGGAGCTCTCATGAATGAACTGGTGCCTTTAGGAGTCCTGAGAGAACCAGCGTCCCCTCCCTGTGCTCCGCCACGCCATGTGAGGGTACAAGAAGTCACGATTCACAGTCCTCGCCAGAGCCGGGACACGCCGGCACCCTGACCTCCGACCTCCAGCCTCTAGATGCGCGAGCCGTGCCATTCTGCTGCTGAGGACCATGCCGTCTGCTGTGGTTTTGCTACCGCAGCCTGGTGAGGACCGCCAGGATCTCTGAGCAATTCAACCCTCTGTCTGGGCAGAGACAGCAGACTCTCCTCTAGGGACACGGACCGTCCAGGGGGAGGCTTTACCGCATGGCGGCGCAAGGGGTCCCTTCTGTGAGTCCCTTCACATCCCCGCCACCCCGGCCCAGGCCGCACGACTAACTGCAGCTGCAGGTTTCCATCAGCTCCTGAGCGTGACCCAGTGGCCCGTCACCGTCCCTGGGATTTGCACGGGGTGCCTGCCGGGAAGAGTGGACATTCCATACGTGCAACTTGTTAAGTGTGGGAAAGTGGGCTCCCCGAAGAAAGGGAGTTGGGGTGGAGGCTGTGAGAGACGGCTCACTGGGCTGCTCCGACAGCTGTGCGAGACGGCAGTGCCAGTCACCCCCAGTCGTCACCAACCTGATGGCCTCCCCGTGACCGCGCTCCCTGCTCCCGCCTCTCTCCTTCCTGAGAGCAAACTCCCAAATAAACTGCCCCAACATAAGGCTTTGTCTCTGGATCAGGTTCTTCTGAAAACAGCCCACCCATGTCACTCTACAGGGAAGCCAAGAAAAACGACAGCTCCAAACTCCTCCCCGTCCCTCACACACATGCAGAACTCCCAATTAGCGTCTTAGTGGGTCACTGTGTGCTTATATACGAACACACAGCCAAGGATCCCTAGACCTCTGAGGAAACCATCTAAAATGAAAAAACAAAGACCAAAAGCAACACACAGTATGAGAGAGTGAGAATGTGACTTAGATAAAGGGAGCAGGACAAGAAAAACACAAACAGGAACAAGAAAGCTTCCAACTATTATAATTAAAGCCCTCAGCCAAGTAAGAGCTTGCATCCATGAACTAAGACTAGGATATATATATATATTTTGTTAATGACATTAGGAGAACAAAGAGCTCTTGGACGAGAAGTGTTTTAAAGTCAGAAGAGTTAAAAAAAAAAATTTGAGGAAATCTCCCAGGAAGTAGAGACGAGACAGAAAATAGGTGGGTGGCGGGGAGAAAGTCAGAGCTGACAAGATCAGCTCATGACCCTCACTACCTGAATGACAGAAGTCACAAACGAGGAGAGAATGACTTCAGCTGTGCTCAACAGCAGCCTGGAAGATACCAGAGTAATGCCTTCAAAATACTCCAATCTGCAATTCCACACAAGTCAAACTATCAATCAAGAGGAAAAGTAGAACAGAACTTTTTAGACCTCCAAGATTCCAAAAAATTTAACAATTCCCACACATCTTTTTGTCAGGCAACTAATAAAGGATGTGCTCCATCAGGTAAGGGACCAAAACAAGAAAGGGGGACACTAGACACGGGAGACCCCACTGGAGAGAGGCTTTGAAAGTCTGCCTGAGGACTGCGCATGGCTAGGGAGCCAGTCACTCGTCCCCAGTGTGGACAGGCAAAGCCCATCTCTTCCATTGATGGAATCACTGATTCTCAAAGATGATGTTAAACAGACCAAATGATGAGACAGACGATGCATCTTCTAACGTCGTGAGCAGGTACGTGGAAATCTGGTGTTTGACCCCACAGTTTGGCTACAGCCTTTAAGTTGCAATACAGAAAAAATCGCAGCTTTCATTCACACACACACACACACACACACACACACACACACACACACACACACACACACACGGATATGCAGATTGTAGCTCTGGAAGGCTACCCAAACCTGTAACAGTGGTTATTTCTAGGGAGAGAAACTAGGGTTAGAGAAAACAAGAGATTCTTCATTTCATTCATTCATTCATTCATTTTTGCCATCGATTCTTTCAGTTTGGAATGAAATAAAAACAAGATTCTTTTCTACCCAGATTCCTGGAAGGTCCATGATCTTCAATTTAAGACTTTTCACTATTTACCTTTATTCCTACTGATTTCTGTATCATGTACCATGCCATGTATTACCTATTCAAAAAATGAAGACTTCCTAAAAATTAGTTTAAAATGAGGTACGGATAGTTAGGGTCTAATATATACTACAGATATTCATTCACTTAATCCCACAAAGGTCATCCATCAACAGCTAGAGGGTCCCCTGAGACAACACGGCAGGACCGTGTCTGCCCCGTCTTCCTCGGGAGAAGCCACCAAGCGCTGACCTCTTCAGAGAGCTTGTGACCTGATTCTCAAAGCCAGTTCCATTTTTATCAAAGAGCAATTAGTTATAGACATCCTAATAATATATTAATTCTATTGCACATCATCTAACACTGGATAAAACGGCCTCTCGTGCCCTCTTCCCTCAGCCTCTGGCAAAGAACAGAAAACCCCAGGGAGGCCGTCCCACCTTTCTGATCCTTTGCTAAGACAGGTGACACTCATCCCCTTCGTCAAGGAGGCCCCACTTTCATTGATGGCGCCTCAGCCAAACAGCCCAGGGCTGGAGAAGCAAACCTGGATGAAAGATCGTATGTGGATGTGGGCTACTCATCACACTTAAAATGGAAACTTACTTATCATGAACACTTGGGTCACTCCTGGGTCTCACTGGAATCTTGCCTGCCAGGGGGCCTTCGGGAGGGAAGGCAGCGCCATCGAAACCAAAGCTTGACAGCAGTTCAGCACCCTCAGAAGAATGGCCAGATACTGGGAAGTGAAAAATGTTCACACCCACGTACTGCTTTAAAATTGTAGGATGAAACTCCAATTCCTAGTATCTTCTGAGCAGGGAAAAAGAAAAAGCTACCACCAAGACTTTTTAAAAAGATGTGTATTTTAGAAGCAGAAAAACTATTCACTTCAAAACAGGACATTAGCAAAGCTGGCCAGGGGTGGGGTGACTGCCTCAGATGCACTCAGCTACGGTGCATCAAGGCGACAAAGAATTATGTGCCTACTAGTTTCTCTCCACATCTTCATTCCCAGGATCCTGGGAATGAAATGTCAGAAACGAAATGTCAGCTGAATGTGCCCTGCACCGGTCTAATTTCTTATGACAGCCTGCTTCGCAAATTATGAGAAATTTTTGAAATTAAGTATCTTTGAAAACGGACAAGAGACCCACTGTCCCCTTTTGGAGGGAGGGGGGACTCATGTAGGAAGGAAAATCACAGTAAACCCGTCGACAAAGGGTGTTGGAAACGGTCTTGTGAATTTAAAGAATAACAACAATGAGGACTATCAATTAGGCAGCGAGAGCTGTGCGCCTATGTGCTGGCTTGTCTACAGCTTTTTTTCTTCTTTTTTTTAAATTTTTTTTAAATGTCTGGCAGAATGTTTTACAAACTAAACCCAGCAAGACTACAATCCCACCAGAAGGTGCCTCAGATGGTTCGGCTAATAATTTCGATCAGCCGAAATGGAGAAAAACATCATTTCAATTATTCACTTTTCAAAAACCCGTCAATTTTTTAAGTTGGAATATTAACCGGCCCCCTTCTGACACCCTCTGTCACCATCAACCAAATAAAACCCAACCCCCAGAGAACCCTCAGGAAAAAAGGAAAAAGCGGGTAGAGGCAGTGAGTCTTCAATATGTCGATATACTAAAATTCTCGACATTGACCCCTGGCCACTCCGCAGTCGCGTCCAGCTTGTGTGGCACGGCTGGAGGACAGCACAGTCCTTCGGTGAACTCAGGGGAGGCGGGTGCTGCTCCTGATGCAGAGATCTAAGTGCGAACCACCAGACATTGGCTTTTGTTTTAATAGCCTTTTAACCAACTTTGTTAATGGACTGAATGCAATTTAGATATGGAACTTGGCTAAAGCGTCGCTTCAATTGGCTATTAAAATTTAAGAGCCAACTAAGATAGCTAATTACAAAAAAAAAAAAAAAAAGCTCGAGCGATAATGCTAAGCAGAATTAGGAATAGCAAATGACAGTCTGTCTAGCCTTATTCCCATAGGGAAAGAAACTCTTTAACTGAGAAGTCAACCAGACAGTGCGCGGCAAACCTAATTGCGTTGCTGGTATTACGTACGGCATGCGATGTGGCAGCCTGCTGGGACGAAATAGGGGCTCGAGTCTGGCGGAGCAGAGGACAACGCGTGACTGTCCCTTTGACATCCCATCCCCGTCCGGCAGGTTCCAGGGAAGGGTGCTTTCGCCCACAGTTGATGATGGGTAAGTGCTCTGGCTGAGGACCACGCCTGCAAACTCCCGCGGGGGTCTGGGCGATGAGGGTGGGGGACAGAGCCCCCCTCCAAGGAGCAGGCTTCCAAAGGAAAAAGATCCATCGCCTGCACGGAATTAGATTTTTCCCTCCAGATAGTCAGGTCTAAAAAAGACAAGAGTGAACATCTGAGCGCTAAAAAGTTGAGCTTAGAAAGCGGGGGAAACATCCTAGTTCTTTGCTTCATTACAGATACCCTCATTACGGCGTCAGCTGAAGTGCAGACCGGCTCGGCTGGGCTCGGCTGCGAAGATGTGTCATGTCTGGTGGCCACTTTGAATCGGAGGTACTGGAGTCTTTAACATTCCCTCGTCAAGTGTCTCCCTGCTGTGCCTGTAAATGTCAGTCCGGTTTTTTCACGGCTGTGCGCACAGATTAGAAACAGCGGGGGAGCCTGGGAGTGACTACAACACCAGCAAGGACACTTGTCTTCGTGGCACCGCTCAAGTGATTCTTGGAACGCAGGACCCCGCTGTTTTCTAATATTTACACACAACTGGAGTCACAAGAGCAGTAAATGCAGTCTAAAGGCGGCTCGCTTCTTTTGTTAGGGACTTTCCGTTCGAAAAGAAATACTCACAAGCATGCACACACAAAAAATTTAAATCCCTGTCTTTTTTAAAAGTTTCCTATTTCTCCCCAATTTTGCTGCTAAAAAGACCAAGCCGATGTCATCACGACTGCTCGCTTAGCTGGGCCCGAGGGGCACGCCGTGCCCTGGGGACCCCTCTGGTTCTCGACCTCAAACCTCGAATGCTTTGCCCGCTGTAGACAGACGGACGGGGTCTTGGAAACCGTTTTGATGTCACTTCGGCCACCTTTGTCTTCTAAACACTTTGCATGACATATCAAAGACCTATTTGGAGGCCGTAGGGCCTGGAATACAGACGTCCTCAAAACCCTTGTTAGGAGCTTAAAAGGCGGTGGGGGGGGGGGGACTCCACTGTGTCCATATGTGTATCTTAAAAAAATCAGAATGATCCTTCTTGAAATTATAAATGGAAGGGTAAATCACATAGTTGTGTCCTAAACGCTGCAAAGGACCCAGACCACGTATTTTGCAACTACAGTGTTACTGGATTAGGTGTCACGGTCCTCCTGTGACATGGACTCACGCATTAGCACAGATGAAGGAAACGAAGACCGAAGAACAAAGCCTTTTATTTTTGACGGGGGGTGGGGAGGTTGGGACTGAAAGGCCCAGAACGTAAAGGTCTTCTCTAGGATCTGAAGGCACGTCGGTCTCCTCTCTTCCCCAGGCACCTAACAGGATGGATAGGGACCCCCAGGCGTTACTTGCCCAGGACGGAATAACCTAGCACGCCCACGTTCGGGGTCAGCAGACCCTTCCGCTGCTCCACTCTGACTTGTAAGTATTCACGTACACGGGACCCCAACGAGGAGTCAGAGAGCGTGCAGGGCCTCCCCGCACCTCCGAGGGTTACACCAAGGAAGCCCATCACAAACTACAGCACTAAGGTTTCTGTGTCAAGGTCAGAGAGAATACTGAACGCAGAGATTCCACTTTTTAAACAAACGGTAGCCCAGGTGTTATGAGGTGTTCATTTACATAACTGGTCACTTTCCACTTGCTTCTAAAAGATTTCAGAAGCAGGAAGAAACCTACAGAGAGACAGGAAGAGACTTCAGACTACTGTTGCACTTCCTCCGCCTCCGAATTCTGATTCATGCCTCTGAATCTCTTCTAGCCTCCGCACCCCAGGCACAAAGATTATCTTATAGATGCCATCTCCACTCATACTTCTGATAATGCAGACTTCTAATAAATGTTGAACTTGACAGTAAGTCAAAATGAGGGGAGGTTTTCGAAGATCATTTGCAGTGGTTTACAAATAAAACTGTAATTTGCTCGATGCAGAAATTTTACAGGCAACTTCATGACCAGCCAAAACCACAAAAATTCAGGAATACTACTCATAAATTACATAATGCGACTGCCATAAAAGAAAGCACCACCAGACGAATAGCACAACCTTAGTATAGTGGAAATGGCAAGCATCTTATATTTAAAATAACACCCGGGTGCCAGAATTGCCCAAACCACGTGGTCAGGGGCATACTGCACAGAATCACTGATACAGCGTGCGGGCCAAACTTATCATATATAGTAGAGCTTCATGAATGAGAGGGGTACAGAATAACCTATAGAATTAAAAAAAAAATAAAAACCAGAAAACTGTATCTATGCAAACTGTTGTAATTTTGAAAAATGTTGTAGGCATGAAACAGGATGAAAAAATAAGACAGCCAAAGGACAAGAGTTAGAATTTTAAACTGATGATGATGTCAGTCAATTTTTCTTTCATTTAGATTCGTTAATGTAATTTGGGCAATAAATAAGAATAAGTTCAATGGCGTTAATTAAATCAGATCGCTGAAATCGAACAGAGAGTTCAGAAACAGATCCTGGTATGAGAACAATATGTAATGAAGCAGACATCATAGATCGGGAGGGAAGGGGAATGGGGCAGAGAATTTCTGTAACAAATGATACTGGAGCTACTGGTTAGTCATTTGGGAAAAATATCCATTGTGATCCTTACCTCACGGCATACACACTCCAAAATAAACATGTGAATTAAAAATTTTAAAGTATTAAAACAAACAAACAAAAAAACCTAGAAAAAGTCACAGTGACCATTTCTGATTTCAGGATGGGAAGTATTTTAGAATGCTGGCAGAGTTACAGTGAAAAAGATCGGTAGACAGAAGCCATAAAAATTAAACTTCATAAAAATAAAAAACATATCAACAAAAAGTAGGCCAGAAAGAGTCAGCAGCAAACATGACAAAGGGTTAAGATCACCGTACAAACAATACAAACACAAACAGAAAACAAAAAAAAAAGAGAAAAACATGCTTAGGCTCACTAGCAACAAAAAAATTTATCTTATCAAATTATAATAGTGATACTCAAAGATGACAAAAATGTAAGTTGAACACTGATTTATTGGGCAAAGTGGTAAGTGATGCTTTTGACATGCATCCTCACCCTCTTCCATTCTTATAGTCTTTGACCAAGTGTTTCTCTTTTGAAAATCGAAAGAAATATCTGCACATGCGGACAAAGATCTCTGCCTAATTTTATTCAAGAATATTGTTTATCTCAACACTGAAAACAACTTAAATGCCCAATATTAGAAAAACAGTTAAGAAAGTATAAATCTATACGAAAAAAGTATGGAAACTTAAAAATTTTATTGATGAAGTATCTGTAATAATATGGAATGTATTTAATGTTATCATTAAAAAAGCAGTCTATAAAGCTTTATATAAAGTATGATCATTATTTAAAGATAAAAATGCAAAGAAAAGGCTGGAAGAAAATGGGTCAAACACTCATGGTGGTTGCCTGTGGTGGTAACAGCATGGCTAGTTGGTCATTTCATGGTTTTCTGTATGTTCTAAATTTTCTACAGTGATCATGTATTATTAACACACTTTGATAACCAGAAGTATAAAGAGCACTAAAAATAAAATTTTAAAGAATAAACAGGCACCTAACACCCAACTATATCAACACAGCCACAAATGCATATCACCTATTTATGTGGCTATGAAATGGGTCTTATATGCATTTAATTTAGTAATTCAAAGAAATAACGCGTTTTATAGCTCTGGCCTACTCAGGTTTTGTCTTAAGAGCCCACCTCTGAAGAACGCCCAGAAGCTACTTCACCTCAGAGCCAGGTTACTGAAGATTTATCAGTTGCTTTCTAGAAAACTCCTGTTGTGTGAGGACAAGACCCCGGCACAGGTGTCGGTCCTCGACAGACCAGGACCTCGGCTCGCAAAGGACCTAGAAAACGGCCGCGCAGGCAGGACAGAACGGTGCTAGCAGCACTTGAGAGTGTGGAAGGCAGGTGGAGAAGGGAGGCCAAGGAATGGCCACGTCCACGGACAGCAGGGACCGGAAAGAATAAAAGCCACGCACAGTGACAGCAGTCGGCGTAGGCCCGGAAAGGGCCAGGAAAAAGAGGGGTAGGAGAAAGCAGCGCAAGGCAGAAAGAAGACAGAACAGCAGAACCAGGGACGCGGCTGACGACTCAAACTGGCTACTCTGGCTACTAGTTTTTCATTTCTGCAGCCCTGCCAATAGAGTAACATTCGAGAAAATGCCAGCACTTGTTAAAAACAATATGTGAGGAAATATTTGTTTTCTTAATATTTAACCAACAGGTTTTGCTATGTTTCTGTGTTTTGAAAAATAAAAAAAAAAGGCTAAGGCATATATACACAAAAACACACCACACACATTTTATCCTATTTTAAGCGTCAATGTGTTTGAAACAGAACTTGAGAGTTGATTTAGGTGTTACAAATAAACTCGGGACCGTAACACTGATGAGAACTAAAATCCGACTTTCTACAGAACGCGGGAGTCTCTGCCCAAAATCTAGCTTTCTACTCTGGAGAGACAAAGAGCTCTAGGACTCGAGGAGGCATTTGAAAAATGAACCTTCCAAGGACAGCCGCCTCTCTCTCTCTGCGTTTTTCAACGTCTGACCGGTGCAGTGATAAACGCTTCACGGGACGAAAAGCCACAGCCTGGGTGCTGGGTCAGGGCTGCTCAAACTTGGCCTTGACAATTTCTGATCTATCTACATCTTTCCTGTGCTGTTATTTACCTAACATTTTCTTCAAATCAACTTCCATGTTTTAAAAACTGAAATACTTACTTCAGGCTTGTCTTAAACAGTACATAAATCAGCAGTTTAATATGCGACATATATTTTGAATACGTATTAAAATAAATGCTTAAATATGTAAACAAATATGTGTCTCTTCACCGTCTAAGAACTCTGTATGTGCTATAAGTTACGGTGTACCACCATTTACGGAATCCAATCCTATCCCAATTTTTCTAACAAAGTATATCTTGAAGTTATTCATAAATGTTTAAACGCCAAGTTCTTGTTCCCAAGGCAACTGTAAAAAACCCACATCTTGAAAGTTCTATTCACTAAAACTCTGAAGTGCTTGGATTACTGTACAAACATTATATGCTACAAAAAAGTGAAATTTGTAAGAAAAAAATCTGGGAGTGAACAATGTATGGAGATATATATGCAGATGGACAGATATATTTCACAGGATTTCCTTAAAGGGAGCCAGCCTGGCAAACCTCTGATCGTGCTACCTCTTGATACTCCCTCACCTGCTTTCTTATCACAGAGTTTGCACACTTACATAATTCTTACATAATCTAACTTTCAAACACATCTATTTTATCTCTCACAGATGTAATTATTCCACTTTCTCTTTCATAATCCTTTCCCTTCTTTGTACCTCTCACATTTCGTATAACAGGTGCTTAAGAAATGCTCTTGGAATTGAACAAAATCAATGTAAACCAGACCTTACAGCCACAACAAACGTTTTGTATACTCTGGGAAATATATGACAGTTAGAAGGTGCACATCATAGTATTTTTCGTACAAGTACTCCAGAACCTTTCACAGACAACGTGAGACAGCTGAAAGTGTATAAAACTAAAGATTCTCGATTTTATAAATTAGCCTTTAATAAATTGTACGAAGTATTTACTTTCATAAAAAAGCTTGTTTTTCAAAGACAGGTACTTCATTCTCACTCCCACCGCAAGACCCACATGAAAACAAAATAGAAAAACAGAAAAAACTCAAATAAAGGAAGAAAAGAGAAACTGGTTCACAGCATTTGATTTACTTCTGGACTCTCGTTCTGGTTTTTGAACCTTGAAGAGAAAACAGAGAAATTAATCATTAATTTACAAAAGCAAAAGAACAGAAATATAAGTATTTCTCTAAATAGTTATTAACATTTTAAATTTTATTGACCATGACGCTTGATGGGGATGAAATTTACACAAAGGTGTAACTGTTAACACCCCGAAGATCTTAGTAAACTGTCAATTTTCTAACATGTCAAAAAATATGCCAACGAAGTCTACCGTCTACTTGAGGGACATCAAGTAGAACATACCCAGCTTACATGGCTCCTGAAATATTTCTCCCCCAAAATTTTATTGTACAATTTAAAACATTAAACTCGTGTAAACTATGGCACCACAAGATGAGCATTCATCACTGGGGGAAGCGATGAGGTCAGGTGTATTACAAAAAGCAAGAAATTTTATTCTAAGCGCGAGGCCTTTCAAAGCCTGTCTTCTACACACTCAGGAGAGCGCTGGGCTGCTCCAAAACGCAGTCCTTCCCACTAGGAACTGAACAGATCCCGACTGAGGAGGCTTCTAGAAAAGCATCGGATCTGGTCTAAGTAACTCCTGACGGTTCCTAGCCAGCTCCTCCTGCGCTGGAGTAAGCGGGTGATGCTTTGTCCTGATGCTTTGTTGGGGGCACGGGAGCTCTGCCTCACCACGCCCACCCCCACCCCACCTCCAGCCCCAGCACAGCAGTCAGAAGACGCCAGGCACCAGGCTGACCACGACTGCCTCGTGCTGGCACAGGAAGCGTGCCTTCCGGCTGCCTCACACTTCGCTCTGCAGCGACAGAGCAATGGTACCAGTGTGAGTGGCAGCCGTGGCTCATCATTAATCAATGAATGCACCAAACAACAAAGAGATCGATACTTCTTTTCTGAAACACACAAAACGTTCTTTGAATCTAGGACAAAATATCTACCATACATGTCTCAGATTCGTGTCTAAAGGTTTTCTGATCGCAGGTTTATTTAGTTACTGAACTGGAACATCAGTTTAAAAATTAGTGCTATTTTATTTGTCCGTTCTAGTTTCTCTTTAAAGGCCATCCACTATATTAAAGCAAACTTCAAATATATGAGTATCCTTTTTTTCTGCCACTTAAAATGTATAGCCTGTTCTTATGGTTGGTTTAAACTTTTGAGTTTTTCTTTCAGTTTTTGTGATAAAGCCTTCTTTTAAAATTAGCCCATGGTAGATTTTTAGGTTTTCATTTCAAGAATTTTGAAATTAATTTTGCACAGGCAACTAAGAATGCTGTGCTTGCTGCGATCGGCATAACGGGATGATATCCCAAGATCAGGGTCAATCACCTGTACTAGAGTGCATCTCCCTTTCAATCCATTTCGAATCTATAGCCACATCACAAAAGACATTAAAGTGAACAATGATTACAGCCATACTCGAGCATTATTACTTTCATTAACATCCTAATGTGACATTTTACTCTTAAATTAAACACCGCTGCTGCTTATCCTCTTAAGTCTAGATTTAAAGTTTCCCCACTGCAACTAAAAGTTCTATCACGGCCCGGAATTTATTATATAATCAAGATTATGCAACTTAGACACAATAGTTTCCTAATAAATTCTCACTGCTACAGAAAAAAAATCTATTTTCCTTCTCATTTCTTTAAAAAATATACTTATCTTCATCATACGCTACCGCTGGTTAAAAAGTCCAAGCATCAGACTAATGTATAAAATTTAATATTCGAAAAATAAAATATACAAGTCTGGGATACTCTTCTATGATTTTTATAATGAAGAAGGAAAAAAAACAAGTGGGAAATTTCTCTGTACAGTGTCCTTAAAAATATCTTCTTCTTGACTAGACCATAGATACGATATTCAAAAGGTAAACATAAACCATGGTTTCCTCACAGAACCCTTAAGAATGGGCCAAAATCCAAGGTACTTCAAAAAAAGAAAGAAAGAAAGAAAATGCCAACAAGACTCAATTTTCGAGCCCTGTCCATCTTATGAATAGCAGGGACAAAGCATACTAGCCATAAATATCATGGCTACTTTAACTAATTTTTAGTACAATTCTGAAATATTGGCATGGTTTTGAAATGCCAGAATACGCATGTTTTTTTTAAAGCTTATCATTTTGTGGGGGAGAGAAATTACTTACAGTGAATAACCAAATTTTCTCAATTGGTAAAAATTATGCCTTGCATAAAAATAAAAGGATTAGAGGCCTCTGTTCTTCTTGAAAACCACCTTGTCACCCCCTCTTTCTCTGAGAAAACCTACACAATACACATTTTGAAAGCTTTCAGAATGTGTTCTTACACAATAGGCCCCCAACGAGTCGAAATGAGTTTAGGTGTATCAAGAAAATTATACATGTTTTTAAAATGGTCTAAATAGATATTAAAGGAAAGCTGCTCCCATTCGCTAGGCACGGTGTTCTGAAAGAGCACACAGTGAGAGAAATCTCTTACCATATTGTAAACCATAAACTGTGTTTGAAAATAAAATTGTTAATGAAGAAACTGACATTTCTAAAGCTGCTGTTGGAGGTAGCCATTCTTCAAACACATTTCTGACACAAAATCTTAAAGCTCTGAAACAGAATTCACTGAATTGTATTACCTACTTAAAAAAAAAAATTCAAATGCAGTAATGTGCCTTCTTTGAGTTACTTTAAACGGATGAATGCAAAAATATACATTTTCATCACTCCTGGCTTTTATTTTTTTTGCTAAAAGCAGTAACATTTTACCATCTCAAGTGAAATTTTTCTCATCGATGAATGTTTAGATACTAAAATACCTTAACTAGCCTTATACTTTAGGGGGAAAATGAATTACAGTGGGAAAATAGACAGCATTTAAGTAAAGCAATTCAGAGTTTATATGAATAAGGGAGAATCTGATAACTCTTTATCTTCTTCTTTTATATAAAAAAATCTGGATGGTTCTTAAATTAGCGATGGGATCCACTCTCTTCTTCTGTCATTAATAGAACAAAAATACTCTCACAGTGAATACTATCAGTAGAAGAACCTTAAGTTAAAATTTTAGGTATAAAAAACATTTTTTATAATTATAGCCAAATTTAAAATCATTATGTATCTAAACAAATACCTCTGATGCTCATTAGGCAAAGTGACCACGACCCCAGGCAGCCTGGAGAGACCGAGTCCTCCTCCTGCATAGCTGTGAATTCGCTTTGCTCTAAGCGGGTAGCGACCTTACTAGAACAATGGAGGGCTTTCCTAAACTAAAAGAGCCAGCTGTAGAATGTAAGGGATTCCTTTAAGGACGAACATGACTGTCTCTGCAAATGCTCCTCAGTCTCGCTCCCACTCACTGCCGTTGCCGCTGCCGCTAGCCTCTGGCTGAGACCCGCTGCCGTGTACCGCTCCTCGGGACGCCTCACTTCCTAGTGACAGAACGGACAAGACAGGGGGCAGGGGACGGGAGGGACGGAGGGCGGCGACAGAGAGGGGAGAGGGACCACTCGGAAAGCTGCGGCCTCCAGAGTGAAGTCACACACTCCCTGTCCAGATACCCGCGCGTCCTCGTGGGGGAATTCAGATAAACCTAAGTTTATGAGATACACCTGTGCTCCCTCCATAACACGGGACTAAGAAAATGCTAAAACCAGGGCGAAACGGCTGTCTTTGCAAGCTGAAGCTGCGCCTTCCACAAACACGCACTGGGGCCACCGCCGGGGGAGGTCACAGCACACTGCTGACCTGACTCAACAGGGCACTCACGCTTTAATGGAATTTCTACCCAAAATTCGCCTTTTCCATTAAAAATCAAGGACCAACAAAATAATAAACAAACAAAAGGCAGACAGGAGAGGAATCTGGAAAAATACATGGTATGATAGCCAGCGCTAACTCTCTTTTCACAGAGTCGATAAACTGAGGCGGCCTGGGACACGTCTCCCCCTTCTGGGGCACCCCAGCCAGGCAGCCCCCGCACGCCGCAGCCGGGCCCCTCTCCCACCAGACCAGGCCAAAGGCCTCTGGGCCTGCCCCCCGCGCGGGCCGTGTCGCTCATGTCAGTTTGAGTCATCTACAGAATAACTACGCTTTGCTTTCTGCCTCCAGAGCTCTGAAAACTGATGATCTGCAGCTTTAATCCCTCGCGTCCCAACTTGTCAAGACAAGCTGAGCTGGCCCTCCGTGGGGACCGGGCTCGGTGCAGGGGCGGGGGGGCGCCGGCATGCGCCTGAGCCGTCAGAGCCCTGCCCCCCAGGGCTAACTAAGCCTGTCCACCGCCCTCCGGTTACCCACTCGGGGTCTTGGGGTCCAGATCTGCAAAACAAGAGTGACTCCCGGTCCAACTTCATGACTGCTGTCAACGGCAGACAACACGATGTGTGTCCAAAAGCCACTGTGACCCATGCTTCACAGACGTAAGACCTTCCCCTGTGGTCTTTTGCCATAAAATCTAAGTGCTGTGACCCAAACCACGAGCCCCCTACTCAAAGGGAACCGTGTCGCCGTGGCAACGGCCCCCGGAAGCCAGCTCAACTCACGAGTCCGCGGGGCGTCCTCCGCCGGCGCCGGGCAGCAGTCCATGTCCTCCACGCTGGACTCCGTGCACTCCTCCACGTCCTTCTTCCGCTTCTTGCGTGTAAAATGATTTTAAAGAGAGAGAGAGAGAGAGGGAGATGTGGTCTGCTGGCCAAGCAAGTAAACGTACAGACTTGCCCTGTATTAGATGTGCGTGCATCCACGCCGGTGCGCGCGTGTGAAAACAGGCGGGGCACACAGCCGCCCCTCGCCTGCGGGCGGCCCCCCGGAGACCTCCATGGACGCAGGTGACACGCGGCGCTGTGCTTTCTCCTGGGTACACACGTTTGCACTCAGAGGAAGCCCTTAAGGCTTCTCTCTGGCACTCCAGATTGCCAGCGTCACTACTTGTGCTCTGGGGCCATTAAGTAAGGGTGACTCGAACACACGACAAGCACTGACACTGCGACAGTCACTCCGATAATCCGGACAGCCACCAAGAGACTAACGGACATGAATCCTCAGGCGACAGGACGATATGTGTGCAGAACAACGGCCTAAGATTTCATCCCACTACTCAGAACAGCGCGCACCTTAACAAGTATGAATTGCTCATTTCTGAAATTTTCCACTTAATAATTTTGGACTAGATGCAACCTCAGAGGCGGCTGGGGAGGTAAGGGGTGGGGGGTGGGAGAAACTGAGGTTCAGCACCTTCAACCACAGGGAGGCCGGCAGTGGGTACACCTGTGACCTGCAGCTCTGACTTGCGGCTTGGCGCAGCTCATCGCTGAGCGCCATGTGTCACCACCAGCACTGACCACACAGAAACTGTTACAGCAAAAGCTTCATAACTCGGCATCGCCACTCCCGGAGGCCAGCGGCACTTATCCACCCCGATTCGCAGTGTGTGTCTGGTCTGGGGGTAATCCACTGGATAAATGCGAAGATATATGCCTCGCCCCACATAGTATATCGGTGGTAAAATTCTATCCGTGAGTCAATAATGGGAAAGTTCCAATAAATGTTTTCTTCTGATGTATGTTTATGAAAAAAAGCTTAAGAGGACCATAAACCTTACAATAAGGGAAGAGTCTGGAAAGTACATAGCTCTCGTACAATCTCAAAAACTGGTTGGATTTTCCACCATTCTCCCAGGCCTTTCCTATTTTCTATTTACTTTTCCAGGGGGGTGTTACTTCGGAGTTGATGCTTAGATTCTGTCACCACCCCTGCTTCCCAAATGCTCATTCAATTTCTTTTTATTATTTCCTATCACCACCACATTTTCTAACTACTTCATTTCTGTATATTGTTTTTAAACTACATAACGTTTCTATGCTTCGGTATAACTTAGAAGGACTTTAGTAATAAATTTAAAACTTCATATTTTTCCTATAACTTCATAGCACATGGTCTCAAATTTAAATGTTAAAATGCAAGTTATAACTCAAGCTTCTCTAGGTTGCCTAAAATGAGTTTGTATCATTTATGAAATCATGCGATACTTCCCAAATTTCACTGAATGACAATAAATCGGGATGTCTTCATTTATATTTTCTAACACTATTAAGTCACACTTCATCCGAGAATTTTTCTTGCTTCCGGCCATTTTGCGGATAGCGACAAAAGAGTATGACACCTGCTGATGGCACGGTGCCCTTTCTTAGTGCATACCGGGGATTCTCTCCCTAAGAGAACCACGTGGCAAAGCCACATCTATTCAAACCACGTTAGCCGGAAACTTCCAAATGGTCAGAACTGTTAGGTATATATTACAATTAATCCTGCTGTTTCAAAATATTCTTAAGGTGGCCGTGGAAAGATCAGAACTCAGAGAGACCCGCCATGTTCCTAAAGAAAATGCTTCACATATGCAGAAACAACAACTAGACTGAAGCCTAAGAAACTTTAAAAGCATTCGCTTAGCAGATGTGTACGTGGAGGTATTCGTTCTCCAAGACCGCTGTGGGAGTGGCTGCGCCATCACACAACCGATGCGGGAAGGGGAGAGTGCCTTACATCTTCCTTTTCCGAAGTGTTGCTTCATGATTACCATCTAGACCCTGCTGGGCTGAACAGATTGGCTCGATAATTACATACAATAACTGCAGTGGGCAGGTAACCCTCGGCTGGCACGGGGCAGCTCCCCCGCGAGGACTTCCATATGCAAACGGCGCTGATGGAGTGCGGCGGGTCCTTCTCTCCTGCCGGTGCGCGGGCCTGATTAACGCCAGCCAAGACTCCAAGGTTAGCGTGTCAGCAGATTTGTGATGCATTAGGCAGGAATAAACACAGACACTTCGGTTCGTCCGGACCAAAATTAAGGAGGAATATTTCAAGACTAGACATTGCTTTCCGTACGGGAGAAAATGCATTAACGGTTACAGGAGGGCAGACTTTTAAATGCTCATTCGAAAGGGAGCTATCCAATACATCCTACCCAAGCACCTAGTGCATTCATCTTGTTCTCAAGCGTATTTAACAAAAAGGAGCTTTCCTAATCTCCTTGCAGGAAAATTACACAGGGATGAAAATCAGACAGCATTCAACCAACAAAAGAAACACCTGTGTTTTAAGCAGCACGCCTCGGTAAAGCGCCGAGTTTCATTAATGCACACTTCCGCTGGGCATCTCCCGCCCAACTTTTCTGATAATGTATGCAGTTTGGAGAGAAAGGGCCAATGGTCTACAGACTAAGACCAGTTTTTACAAAAAAAAAAAAAAAAAAACCTTCAAAAATCTAAGTACAAATTGCCAGTTATAAAAATAGTCACGGGGGTGTATACTACAGCATAAGGAACACAGCCAGTAATATCATAATAACTATGCATGCTGTCAAAAGGGTACTAGACTTATTGGGGTGAACACTTCCTAAAGTATAGAAATGCCTAATCACTATGTTGTACACCTGAAAATAATATAATATTGTATGTCGAATGTAATTGAAAAATAATTTTTTTAAAAAAGGAAAGGAATTCTGACCCACGCTACAACATGGACGAACGGTGAGGATGTTATGCTCAGGGAAATAGACAAATGCTACTTCCATGAGGTCCCTAGAGTGATCAAACTCATAGGAACAGAAAGTAGAATCGGGGTGCCAGGAGCTGGGGAAGGGGGCACAGGGAGTTAGTGTTTAATGAGACAGAGTTTCTGTTTTGTGAGATGAAGCGTTCTGGGATGACGGTGGTGACACGTGCACGACAATGTGAATGTTCTAATGCCACTGAACTGGGTACTTAAAAAATGGTTAAGATGGCAAATTTTATGTTATACATATTCTACCACAATAAGAAAAATTTTTAACCTGTATCTAACTTTGTAAAATTCCAAACAATCTGCTGCCAGCTTCCGTCTCTTGATTATCTCTAAATGCTTCATTTTGTTGTTTGTTGAAATAACTTCGGAGAGTGGATACGGCTGCCCCTGGGCACCTGCAGGGGACGGGCTCCAGGACTGCCCCACTGGATGCCCAAGTCGGAGGACGCTGCATCCCGTATATGAGATGGCCTGAAACCTGCATACAGCCCACCGCAGGGTCTGCTGACCCGTCGCTTTAATCACGTGCGATCGGCACAGGGGTCAGCGCAGTGCTCTGCGCATGGCAAAGTCTAGTTTTCTCTCTGGAATTCTGGGATTTTTTTTTTTTTTTTGAGTATTTGTGATCCGAAGATGGCTGGATACGAAACCCGCAAATGCAGAGGACTGACTGTATTTCAGTTCTCTTTGAACAGAAAACAGCTTCACAAAGTGATTATGCTAATATCTGATTTTGTCATATTCCATACCAGGTTTCATAGGTGCCTTTTCTTGCATGTATCAATGAAACTAAAATACTGTATGACACACAAGGAACAACTTAGAAACTTAGGATAGAGTTTTCATTTAATTCAGCATGGCTAAATATCTTTAAAAAAAATTAGGTTTTAAAGGGCATTAGCGCATATACACACATTGTATTTTTGAAGTGTTCAGATATGGTAGGCTAATATTTAGTTAATTAGCAGCTTCTCACTTCCAATCTAGAAAAGCAGACAAACAGGCTAGACGCATTCGGATTGATAATTTACTAACAGTCTAAACACTGACTGGAGACCAGTTACAGACTTGAAGCTGTTTTAATGGAAGAGAGTATTAAAATCCTCACAGGCCAAAAAAAAAAAAACCACAAAAACAAAGACCGATTCTTTGCTGCTCAAGCCAAGTGTGAAAGGATCACCCCAAGATGCTTCCAGGAGCCTCTCAGAAAGGCCAGATTCGTGGCTCTGTCGAAAGAGAGGGGTACCCAGAGGCTGCTCCTCGGTTGCTCCCCTAATCACAAAAGCCAGGGATGTTCATTATAGAAACTTAGAATACACAGCCTAAAAACTAAATGTTTGGTACTGCACACGTGTCAAAAACAAAGAATTCTGAATTCTCACGAATATGTGACAGCACTAATCAGTTCGTCTTATTTCATTCATCTGATTAAGGCCACTTGAAGTCACCATGCAAAGTAGACACTTTGTAAATTACTATTACGTTCCCTGGAACAGAAGAAAACCAAAGGGATGTGCGGGTGTTTCCGCTCTGGCTGCTGTGAGGGCCCACCCCAGAGCTCCGCCCACCCACGGCTCCGCCCCGGAGCCCCGCCCACGGCCCCGCCCACGGCTCCGCAGGCACTATGCTCCCCCGCCCCCGCGGTGGTCCCAGGGAGCCCGGTGTACAGCGGCTTTGGCTGGAATGTGTCCCTCGCCACTGGTTACCACACAAGGTGTGCTTGGCGGGGCTGTTCTCACACAGCTCTCTGTTCTGCTCTGTGTCCCCCTGGAGGGCCAGGACTCGGTGTCCCTCAACAGCGGAACCGTCGCCGAGCACTTCCTTCCACAACGACACGCCCTCCATCTTAACAGCAGAGGTCCTGCTGCATATTTACAAAGCACCTACTGTGCACCTAGCACTGTTATGGGCTTCATTCTCATGTTGAAACAGACACTAAAAAATTGCTTTTAAAAAAAACATTAAGTATGCACAGGTTAAATTTCTAAAACGGTGTTTAAGCCCTGTGAGAAAGCATTTTGGAGTTCCACAAATGAGTCTTCTTTAGTATCTAATGTAATCCCCCAATTATGGAGTTTCATTCTATGAAATATCAATCCATATGTAAATATAAAACATGCATGACTTCAGGCTCAAACCTTAATTTTATTTGTTTTGTTACTGTTTATTTGTTTAAATTTAGATCTCTCGCCTGTCAACACTTTTAGTTATCAACTCTGGAGGTGGGAAGAGGAAGTACAATGCAAGTAATTTTGCTAATTATTAACGGGTCTGAAGAAAGTGGTTTAGCAAAATAAATGTTTAAATTCATGACTAACGAAATTTGGAATATCTATGTTCTTCACCAGTTCAAGCTATCCCACTCTTATAATGCTATCAAACTTCCAACATGATCAAGCCTATAGTCCCTTAAAAACTGAAAGAAGTTTCCACAGATTCAGTAAACCAGGGTCTAGAGCAGGGGTCTCCAACACCTGGGCCGCAGACCGGTACCCGTCCATGGCCTGGTAAGAACCGAGCTGCACAGCAGGAGGTGAGCAAGCAAAGCTTCATCTGTATTTGCAGCGCTAGCATCACTGCCCAGCTCCACCTCAGGTCATCAGGCACTAGATCCTCGTAGGCACACCAGTCCCTGGTGTCAAAAAGGTTGGGGACCACTAGTCTAGAAGACAAATGTGTCACTGTGTTGGAACTAATATGACACCTACCTCCTCATTTATATTTTCCTCTAGGGATTCCATGACCTGCACCATTTATGTTAAAAACTTTTAGCAAAGTTAAGGTGTTTCAAGGGCAATTTAAAAAGAGATGCAAATGGGCATCTAGTTGTGCCTTAATTGTCTTTAATATTTTATGCCTCATATCACTAGGAGATTTTTAAGTTCCTTGAACTCCTCTGAGGAAAAAAAAAAAAAAGCTTTATAAATGTATAATAGTATGTAATGGTTGCAAGATACTGGACAAATCATCTAACCTCTTTTGAATTTATTTTCATCATCTGTAAACAGATGTATCTCACACAGATGCTGTAAAGTATATAAAATAATTTAAAAGTACTGACAGAACACTACACGAATGTTCAATGATAACCTCAAGTTTAAAGGGTCGATATCCTATTAGAAATACCAAGCACCAACCATCAAGTACCCTGGAGAAGTCTCAAAATAAAGCATAAGGCCTGGAAGCTAGAAAGAGGCCAACATTTATGAAGTAAGTATTTCAACGCAAACCAACCCTACGTATGTCCTGGTGGGGAACCGAACGATCTCAAGCCATGAACGAGTTTCTTACAAAAGAAATGAGGCTCAGAGTTCTATAGACAACAGACTGCCTGACCTCCCGCATACGGCTACGTCCACGAAATACCTAACGCCTACCGCACAGGCAGAACACGGCGAATTCTCTGGCACTTGGAAGTCCTCTGCTTTATGCCAACTACCTATAACCCTTTAGCATCAATAGCTTCAGGGGGAAAGTCAACTTCAAACTAACTAGATTCATGTGTTTTTAACATGAGTAAGTTGAGGAGCTGCATTGTGGAGTCCTTATTCCACAATAATCACCACCTTGCCTTTGTTGCGAATCAACTTTTATGAATTCCAAATCATTTCCTGTTCAAAACAACCTATTTTAACACACTTGCCAGTGAAACGTAAACCCGTCTTCATTCACATCTCCCAAAGAGACCCTAGTTCATAAACCGACTTTTAAGTTTGTAAGGTCTTAGCTCAAAAGAAGGCGTTAAAACAGATTCCGATGGGAACGTCCCAGGAGTTGTTTTCTCGACACCGAGAAGCCGGACAGACTGAAGACCACTTAGGGAGACCATGTGAACAGGAACGACGCATCAGCATCCACTGGTCACTGGCCACGCATCCAGAACTGTCCCAAGCACTGTATACATCCCATGTAATCCACACAACAAAAATCTTATGCGTGAGACGGAGAACATTATTTTTCCCACAGAAAGCTTTTAGAAAATGCATCCCTTAGTAAAAAGAAATGTATCAACTTCAACAATCCAAATTTATTCATTTAAAATATAGTTTCTCCTTATCCTGCTGGAAAAGCTAGATCGATTTTCACCAAATGGAGAGGGTCTACTCGGGGCGGTCCGGCTCAAACCCTGGGCCACGCGGTATGAATGAAGGAGGCCTGGGGGAGCCATCCACCAGCACGGCTGCAGGCCTCTGGTTTGCAGTGCAAGGCCTTTGCTCTTGTTCGGCTCTCTGTACCACGTTCCAGGCCGAGTGCCAGCGGGGATTTATTTAATAATGGTTAGGGATTTTTCAGAGAAACTCTAGAAAAGCCAGATAGCATAACATAACTTAAAAAACTCTGGAGGTGGCAAGCAGGGTATGTGCACATCATTCATTAGGAGCAACAATACACACTGCCTAAGGATGAAGAAACAAAACATAAGTTGCAGGGCCACACTCCAGATCTACCCAGTGAACCTCCAGGTGTGACATCCAAGAGGGCCTAGTCAACAGCGTCCTTTTTGCTGGCTTGGGCAAGCAACTTAATCAAAACCCTACAGGAAAATAGCTAATAGAGGTATGAATGTCCTTTTAACTTGCTGAGTTCCTTCTAGTAAATTAAGTTGTTCTTACCTTAGATGGGAAAGGACAAAATTCTTTAAGGACAGAACTAATGTTATTGATCTTTGCAGCCCCAGAGACTTAGCCTGGACCAGGCCCATAAATTAGACCTTATACATAATTACTGAATGTTGATTTAAGAGTAGACACTAAATCTAATAACTGTTAGAACTATACTGCCAGATTCTAATGCAAGCGTTTAGTTCTAATCAACAATGAAAATCTTTGGCTGTACTTTTTAAGGGCAGATTGATTATTAGACTCTTTCTTCTTCAGCTTTACGTCATTCCAGAATTCTGAGCTTTAAATAAAACTCTTAGGCTGCTGAGACGGAAAACATTTCCGAGTGAGTCAATTTGTATTTCGCTTGTTTCCAAATATTTTGTATCATACTCTAAGGGGGCTGTAAAAAATGGATAGAAACTTTGTTTCATTCCATTGTTGATTAATTCTTACAGGTTTTATACCATAATGGATATTTCTTAGGGACATAAAGAGAAACATATATTGAATTGATTACATCTGTCCCTTTCTAAGAGATCTGAGTCTGATCAATACAAAGAACATATACTTTCTTATTTTTTCTAAACTTACTATGGTAATCATTTCATAATACATTTAAGTCAAATCATTATCCTGTACACCTTAAACTTACAGCACTCTGTTGATTATATCTCAATAAAACTGGAAAAATTAAAGATAAGGCATTAGCAAAGATTTTTATAAACGTAAATGCTGTCAGACTTAAAGTCAGCTATCGAGTCGGAGGATATGGTGTATAACGAAAACAGTCAAGAAACTTCAGTTCCAATGCTTGATTTTGCATAAATCACAATAATCTCTTAAGGTCTTTTTCAGTTCTAAAAATGGATTTTTAGAAATGAATGGGTTCAAAAACAAAAACTACAGTTTATATGGATTATCTGAAAATAATTTGAAAAAACTTTAAAAAAATATTCTAATTTAAGGATTAATGCAGTTTCTGTAGTCATAAGATCATATTAAGCTCTGAGCTTCCTAGTAACCAAAGCAAAAAAGACATCTTGATCATATACCCCATGATAAAAAAGAAATGGAACACTTATTTCTCAAAAGCTAAAAATTTTTTTAGAGGGCACCCTCAACTTTTTTCAATCAGTGGAGTTCTGCTTTTCTTTGTTTTAAATATGGGGTATTTATCATTTCATCGGAAGAAAATGTTCTAGGGCTTAATAAAAAAAAGTTTAAGAAAACTGGTCAGGTCCAACCCTTTCACTTTCACAAACAAAAAGACAAAAAGCCAAGAAAAATAGTAACTCACCTACAGTTACATGGCTATCAAAGCAACTTCATGATCTTACCTAATTCAAACTTTTTACGAATTTCTTTTTAATACTAAGAATAGCCCTGTGTCAGCCACATAGACAAAAAATAAAATAAAAGCAGTGAACTAATTAAGAAAATGTTAGTTCGATTTGGTATTCCATGTTTCCCCTTAAACGAAGCTTTATATGTGTAGCTTTACACAATGATCCGACAGGAGTTCCTGGCCTTCTGATCTACCCAAGGACACAAGGGAATTACTAGGTCACAGATGTTCGCTCTGCAGCAGACTGACCTACTCAGCTGTGAAGTCAGCCAGCCTGCAGAAACCAAATTACCCCAGCACATGGTCCAAACAGTGGTTTGCACACGAAGGGGAAGCAGCTCTGGACACGTGCTCACTGCAACAAGACCTTTCCTTCTCAATGAGTAAATTCGAGGGAAACAACTATAAGAGCTGGCTATAAGTATTAATGTAAAGAGATCTGTCCTGAGTAAGAAGATGCTCTATGTTTATCCATGTATGCAAACTCTAAGTTTACTGTCTTCCTGGAAAATTCCACTCAGGCTTCCATTTTATCCTCTTCATTTCAAAGCTGGATATGGCTTGCAGCACCCTTGCTGACCACAAACATGGAGTAGATACAGGTAATACAAAACTTGCAGGTAAAAATGTCTATGTGATCCATGTGTATAAGTTCAGATTCTGTGATGAAATTACTATTTGCCAAAAAATCAAATTCCTATTTCCTTTATAAGTTAGAAAGAATTACAAAAATCCTTTAATTTTCTGCTGCTTATTTTAAAGAGAGAAAATCTGTTTTCAACCTCTTTCCCTATAGTTTGGAATATGAGATTTCCAAAGGAATCTGCCGCGACGGAGTTAATGACGGTGAAACTGGTCAATAACGTAAAATACCTTTTTTCTAAAAGCAGTTTCCTTTTCCATATAATAGCAGCTAACATGTTTTATTAAGTAATTTTTTGGATTGTAAAGGAACTCAGTAAATCAACAATTATTAGAAATAACCTATAATAAACCAATAGGCTAATGTATACCTGTAAAATCTAAATATTAAGGTGATACCAAGTTATTTACATGCCTGCACAATACTTCTACCATGAAGTTCATTATTTCTTAATATCGCTCTTAAAAAATTAATCCCCTGACATGCATATACACAGCTTTACATAGTAACATTTCTCTGTAAAGAGCAAAATAATGTTCAAATGGTAAAACACATCACACCGACAAATAAGAAAACGTTAAAATGGTAATTTTCCCAGTGCCAGTTTTCAAATGGTAAATACTTAGACCACATCAACAACCAAGGAGAACCCGAGAGACAAGATCAATCCTAGGGGCTCGATGGGGAAAAGAACACCCTAAATGAACTGAGTGCCACGCCAAAATCCCGCTGCCACATACCGCTGCCCCAGATTAGAATCGTTTTAGAAATTTAATAACCTGCTACTGCATATAGGAAATATATAAATGTTCATTTCTCCATAATCCTCTACAATTCTTCTGTATCCTAAAGAGTCTGCCTTTCCATAACGGTGAAAAATATTTAATTGCCAAGCAACCTGTTATTATTTTCTCTACTGAGCTACTGATTTACTTTGCTAAAATTACTATTTGTTGCTATTATAATCCCAAGAGTCCAAAGGATAACTAACTCAGTAGTAAAATTCACCTTTGTTGTAGTTTTTGCTTTCAAACCTCCGTTCTCCGCAATGCTGAGTTCCAGTTTGCCATCGTCCTTACTCCCTATGGATTTCAGTCCTTGCAAAAGAATATCTCGCAAATTCTGATAAAGAGGTTTTTCGACATAGTCCAATAATTTCACTGTTTCCATGTATTTAGCAATTTCATCTAAAAAAATAAGAGAATTATTTTATAACTTTTTTATTGTAAATACAACATATTTATCTCTTCTGAGAAAGCAATTTGTGGTTATAGTCAAATTAAATGCAAACGTGTATCTTGTTAAAATATTTTTTTCCAAATCATTTCTTCAATGAAATGTATGCTTTTCAACTCAGTAATTGTCAGATAAGTCAAATAAAAATATATTTTGAGATACAATGTAAAAGCATTTTTGTAATAGTAAGACAGCAAGACGGAAGACATACTTAAAATTTAAACATGCACAAAAGTAACTACCATAGTCCTAAAGCTATCAAAAATACAAAGAGACCTAAAGATTATTAAGTAAAATGTGCTTAAGTACAATGAATAGCACAGCCAATTTTTTTTTTTTTTTTTTGCTTTGTGTAAACGAAAAATAAAACATACCAAAAACAGGCTGAAAAAAAGAGGCAGGGTCTGTTTTTCCCATAAAAGAGAAAACTCAGCTTCTGAATGATGAAAGGTTTGCTGTACACTGAGGCAGAATCGTCTCCAAACGAAGGAATCTTACTAGTCAAGGTGAGCACCTCTCAGCATCCGAACTCCGTCTGCAGGCTCCCTATGCGCACGGAAGTCCCCAACCCAGCCCTCTTCCCGCACCCCCAGACCCGTACATACACGGCCTCATAGAGTGGCTCTTGGATGTATGTATAACTGTCACCTCAAATCTCAACAAATCCAAACCTGATCTCCTGAGCTGCCCCAACCCTGCGGCCTCTGCACTCGCTGTTCCCTGTCTGGGTCACCAAGAACTCCGTCCTCCCAGCTCCACACACCGAGAACATTCTCCTCCCACACCCCACATCCGATCCCTCAAGAGATCCTGTCAGAACCACATACACACAGGACTGTATACACGCCCTCATCTGCTCCGATGTTTATTAACCACCCACTGTGTGCCAGGCAGGATTCTAGATTCTTGGGATACATGAGGAAAAAAGAGGCAAAAAACCCCTCCCTTCGACTTTCTTAATCTGATAACGGGGATCTGCAGAAAGCCTACAACAAATGTCAGCGATGACAGTGAAATACTGAACGCCTTCCTTCTGAGAGGACGATGGCGAGGATGCCCACTTTCACCACTACTGTTCCGAACGGTCACGTGTGCTTTTACCAGGACAGGAAGGCAAGGAAAGAACTAAAAGGTACAGTGGAATGAGAGATATAAAACAGTTCATTCACCAACATGACTCTATGTAGAAAATCCTAAGGAAACTATATTAAAATATATATATATATATATATATATATATATGTACATATGTATATATATGTAACTTAACAAGGTCACAGGATGCAAGGTTAAGTATATAAATATCTACTCTTATTTCTATAGACTAACAGCAAGCAACTGGAAAATGAAATTTAAAAAAATACATCCCTTGTAATAGCATCAAAAGCCTCGAATACAATGAAAGATAAGCAAGATATTTTTTGCAGAAACAACTATAAATCACAGTTGAGAGAAATTAAGTGAGACGAAACTGAATGGAGGATCCCCGCCCCCGATATTAGTGGACTGGACGCCTTGGTGGTAAGAGACGGCAGTGTTCCCCAACTGGCCTACCGTCAGTGTGATCGCACCCGGAGTTCCACACACGGGGGACGGAGGGGATGTGCAGGGAAGTGACAAGGTGATTCTTAAACATGCAAAAGGCCAAGAATAGCAAAACCGCAAGGTCAAGTTTAAAGAACAACAGTGTTGGGGCTTGCAACTTTAAACAGCATAAGGTTAGAGCAGAAATCCCAGGAAGAGAGACAATTAAGCAAAGGCTTGAAAAGACTTCTAAACACACCCACTAACCACGTCTCAGTCCTGCCACTTCCTTCCTTTGCCTGCTCCCACTCACTCCCTGCCTTGCTCCCCTAGCAGCAGCCCTCAAAGCAAAAGCTAGCGTGATGTCCCTTAAAGACAGACAGTTCGTGTCACTTTCTACTCCAAACCTTAGACTCTTGCTCAAAGTAAAAGCCAAGCCCTCATCGAATGGCCTAAAAGGGCGCATCCTTCACACGCACCAGGCGCTACGTTCCTTCTGCCTGTGAGTCTCTTCCCGGATTTCCACATGGTCCACTCGTTTCCTACAACTGCTCAGTGTCACCTTCTCAGTCAGGGCAGCCCTGCCTACCCTGCTGGAGTCCCCGGTTTCTTCTCCTCTCCATAGTACAAACCACATGATATACTGTAAAATTCGCTCATTTGTTTACCGTCTCTCTCCCCCTAATAGAGCCTTCGCTTCGTGAGGACAGGAATTTGTGTTTGTTTGGTTCACTGTCGCATCCCTAGTGCTTCAGATGGTCCCTGGCACACAGTAAAACTTCAGTAGAAAAGGTGAACGAATACATGAGACTTGGTCCCTTTCCTGAAAGCAATGGATAACTGGATGAAGTTCAAGGACTTGTGGAGCCCCAAAGTGCTTTTTTGACGACAGCGGGTCCCGATACAATGATCACACCTAAAAGATGACGTTAAGGGACAGTCCATGGACATCACGACTTGTTTTTCTCCCAGAAAAAAAAAAAAAAATCCCTGCGAATACGTAAAAGGTCTTTTCCTACCTGGCTTGTTTTTCTCAGGAAAACATCTGTCCATCAAACCTGCAATATTTTCTCTGTATCTGTTAAAAATTAAAGAATGAGTCATTGTTTGAAGCTTGATGCCATAGGAAGTTATTAATATTTAATAGCAGTAAACAGCACACTGAGCAGCACTGTGCTACATCCTAAATATGCTGACGGACATTCTTCTAAGATAAACTACACAAGAAGCCAAGGAATCTTATTGTTTAACATATATTTTCTTATTCCTTCATTAGTATAAGCTAAAACTACAGTTCCAGTACAGAAATCTGACTGAAAAACATTTGCCTTATCATGAGTTGGCCCAAAATAAGTTATTATAAGTCTCCTTTACCTAATTTTGGAATCTCTAACATAGTTAGGATCTTTCAAATTATCCTCCCAGGGAAGATGGCCGCTAAGCCACTGGATCATACAGTAGCCAAGTATTTCCAAGTCACCGCGTCTCGACGGGGCTGCGGACACAGAAGCAGCAGGTTGAGCTTACCGAAACAATTTTTAAGGTACAATTTCAAGTATATATAAAGCAATAATGGTGCAACAGTCAACTCTGCAATCTTGTTTCTCATCATAAAATTCTCACTGCATTTCATAAAAGTATTGAACACTGGGCAGTATTATAAAAGAAATAATTACCTTCAACTAATAATTTACTTTAAAACCCAAATTGGCAAGCTTGAGAGTTTTCTATTAGTCTAGGGAATAAATTATAAAACAATGACATTTAATATTGCACTTGGAAAACCTGAAGATATTAAAAATGCTGTGAGCTGTTAAGAGGGCCAGAGAACTGGGGGTTTTAGCCCCCTCGGTTTTGGGCACGAAAAAAACAAATGCTTGCTGAAGAAACAGACTAACTTAACAAAGGACAAAATAAAGTTTATCTGCTATGAAGTTATAGCTGCATAAGAAACGTACAGACTTTTGTGTGCGGGGAAAGTGGGGGTGGTTGGAACAGGGACATTCTGATCAAGCTAAATGTAACCAAAAAAGAAATGGGCGTTGCAGCTGACTGCCCCACATTCACTGCTGAAAACTGTGGTCTCCGAAGCTGGGGCAGGAGCGGCAGGTCGCACAGGCACAGGGGGCAGCCTCACCCTCCACCCCATCCCATCCACCTTGCCTCTTCAGGCTCATCTACTTATTTACTCATGCAGAACTGGGGACCGAGCAGGTATCTGGTGGAAAACATCAGCTGTGGTTTTTGTTCAACCACCATGGACGTACGTACCCACGCCATTGTGCGCGTCGATGCTGGTGAATTCAATAGTGCCATCGTGACATCTTTTGGGGTCTTCTTTGTATTCTTTATGGATTCCTTCCGGGCAGTATCGATAAGCGAGGCCATAATCTACCAAGTACACCTGTAAGTTTCCAAGCACCAAGACAACCTTAAGGGAGAGTGAGGCGCATACACCCCTTAAAAGGCCAAAACGGAGTGCTGGCATGTAAGGGTGACTCCACTAAGGGCCACAGCACAGCACCCGGACAGACAAGTTAGAGCCTATATGCCAACAACAGCAAAGGCTTAATTATAAAGGACTTTATTTAAAGAAAAAACATTAGATGGCCATGTGGCTACAGCCCAGATAATATCACCTGATTTCGTGTACTGTTTAGATAAATATGTGCGAATATTACTCTTGTCTCCTCAATGTGAGCAAGGATTATACACTCATCCTTTCTCTTACAGTCTCAAACAAAACTGAGCACGGAGTGAACCATCGACACTGTGACACAACCGCCACACTCGCGCATGACTGCGAGCTTAGAGGGCACGGGATGCAGTAGTTGTCTTCTCTGCCTCTGCTTCGCCACTCATAAAATGATCAAATGCCAAGTCGCTTCACAAAAATATTCCAGATCCTAAAAGTGATCTGAAGAACTTTTAGATGAGGTTCTTATCTTATCTACATTTAAATATTATATATTTAAGGCAAGCCTTCATAATTAAAACTAAATTGTAATACTGTACCCACACACATCTGTGGGCACATTTGTGAGGGCCTGATTGGCACTGAAAGCTAATACATTTGGCTTTCTTCTATTCCATAGCCTCGTATCACATCTCTAGTTCTGCGTGACTGTCTCACCAATGTATGCAATTGGTCACGAGAGGGAACTGAAGTAAAAATATGGGGATGACCTAGCACATACATCTAATACTAAAAAAAAAAAAAAAAAAAAATCCTACCTAAAGATATGTCAAATAAAAGAGCTGTAAAAATATTTCCATACAGACAAAGGCAGCATGTTTTAGTCAACTACAAACTGAAATAGGCTGTATTTTTATTTATTACATAAGTCCAGTCTACTTTAGTTAATACAGTCCTTGTCATTCAGGCTCTGAGCTATGTTTTATTTGTTTTTAATCTAAGACATGTGTTATATGGACATCCAGCCTTTATGGTCACCACAATGAAGATAGAGGAGGGGAAGCAGATATATGACAAGATCATAGAAAGAGAAGTCAAGGAAAAAGGAAAAACTAAGCAAGAGAAAGTTAAATATGGGTTTGAGGAAAAGCAAAATGAAGTGCGGACTCTCGACATAAACACATTGATACTGTGTAAATGTTCTTTCCTCATACACAATCAAGTGAGAAGTGACACACGGAGTGCAGTCAGTGCAGTCACACACCAGTGGTGTCAGCCAAGCCTCACTTAGGAGGCTCACGGAGCCAGCTACAAGAAAGCTGTACCGATTCCTTTACATTACCTAAACTAACGCCCCAAAATGTAAAATAACATTAGCTTTTCTCCTTTCCTTAAAAAGTAAAAACAACAAAGCAAATGGAATAAACTAAAAAAAAATGCAGATTTGAATTCCACACCCTAACTGAGCACAAATTTAGACAGCTAAGATATTTCTATAAACCAATTGATTTGAATAATCAACATGTTAAAGACCAAATTTTCTAAGTAACAGAACACTTTCATTTGATGGATTTCTTGAACAAAGGAAATAAAAAAAAATGACAAAGCAGACAGGCAAACATAATTCATTGGTGCACTATATAATTTTAAGCTTCCACCCCCAAACAGCTACTTGAAATTCATTTTGTATCACAAGCACTTCTTCTGAATATTATTTAGGGCAAAATAGCCAACTTGATAAAGTGCCAAACAAATCCCATCAAAAATGGAGAATGTTAACTAGATAAAAGTGTCAAGAAGAAATATTATTATTACCCTATCTACTTCAAAAAGTGAAACTTCTGCATGGGTTCGAAAGTTCAAAGGAACCGTATATGTTTTCAAACAACAGGTTTTAAATAGCAGAAATTCAAGTTATAAAACTACCTGGTCAGGATTCTTGCAGCTCAGAAGGAGGTTGGAAGCTTTGATATCTCCGTGCACATACTCATGCTCGTGAATGTACTCCAGAATATCCAGCTGTGAAAGCAGCACACGGGACAAATTAGTGCAGTGCCCCACACCCACCAGCAGAGGACCGAGCTTCTACACAACTAGCTCTACTGGATGAAAAACAAGAAGCATGTAGCTCACATACAATTCTTAAGCTTAGCTGCAAGACAGTTTTCCGAGAAAACCTTTTGGCATTTGCTTCGTATATTTTCTGAAGGTCACTCCCAAAGCGATCCATTATCATAAACCTGTAACTAAAGGCAAACGAGAAAAGTCAGTGAACAAAATATAACTCAGGAAAATCTACTTTGCAATGAGTACTCTTCTTTCGAAGTAGCTTTTCAAGGCAATGTTCAGGGAGAAAGAAAAGGCAAGAAAGACAAACGTTTGAAACAATTTCTTCTAAGTAAAATTCTCAAGAGCTGAGAGAGCTTTCCTGGGGCCTCCTGGGCTCGGCCAGTGCAGGAGACAGGATTCCAGTAAGGAACACCCACAGAGAGAATCCAACAGATTCTTTCACAGTAAAACAGAACGATCTGAGTTAGAATGATATCAGTGTTCTTTCTCATAGCTAATTTATGCTTCTGGATATTCTCTTCCTGTGACCGATTTTCTCTATTTTTAAGATACATTTTAGCATAGCAGTATTACATACCATTCCATTAAAATCAAGATTGTCAAGAGATGCTGTAACAATAGCTGCATTCAATAAAATCGCTTAAATGGTGTAAAAGGGATGTATATGAAATACTCAACAGATAAGATTTGGGAAAGAGGAAATACTCTGGAAAAATGTGAAGATCTTTGGTTTTGCCACAAACCAAGTATGTCCCCTTAGTCAAGTGACATCACTTCTTCGGGCCCCAGTCTCCACGGACCTGGATGAGTGAGGAGGCGGGACTCGTGCTCCCTAAGGACTTTCCTGCACCCCGACTCTGAGGTTCAGCAGCCATGGGCCATACGTCAGCGTGGCCTGAGAAGGATCACCCAGTTGTGGTGACCCGGCTCATCTTCTGCTCTGAGGACCACGTCAATCTTTACAAAGTTTCCTGGGTTCTGACTTGTCTTGTTAAATCACCCAATAAATCAGTCAAGACCACACTCAAAACGCATCATGATGAGAAGCACTTCGTCCTCCAGTGCGTGGCAGAGCCACGCTTCTGACCACGACACCACACGTCGGCAGGACACGAGGATCCCACTTACAAGTTTCTGAGATAAAAATGCGATATGACAAGTTCAACAGGGAAGGAAGAGCTAACATAAAAGACCACACACCAAACAAAGGATTCAGAACTCTGTCCATTTCTGAGCTGGAAGAGAATTATAGGTCATCCCGTCTGAACATCTCTGAATAAGTAATTAACGTCTGTGGAGGGAAAGTGATTTGTCCAAAGCCACAGAATCAGTGCCACGCATGCTCATCCACGATATCCCTGCACCTGCACCTCTGAGGTAACAGAGGGGACAACTCTGGCCTGATCTCCTTTGTAACAACGGGTTTTCAAACACCGAGGGATGAGACCAAGGACACGTGTACATGTTTGTATTTCACAAATGAGTGATGTGAGAGTGTGATTATTATAAAAACGTATAAGAATATACATGAGTAACGAAAGTACCACCTCTGTTGACAGTCTGAAAAAGGGCTAAAACAAACCGTTCAATTCAACATGAGATCTATTAACACATCCCGTCAAGGAGGCCTCGGTTTACACTCGCAGGCCCCAGTACTCTGTAACGGCCCCTTAACCGCCCACCATTTCTAAGCACACACCAACTAGAGCGTGATTCTGTGTGTTGCACCTAAGTTTTTACCATGCTCTCTGGGAAGGCATTTCTACCGCTGAATAGTAAAACAAGAGTTATTCCTAAGCAACTCCCCTAAAGCAAAACCATCGATGTACAACGCACCCCCCAAAAACCTGAGTGAAAAATGCAAACAACAGAAAAATGTAAATCAATAGAAATAATTGCGTAATGGCAGCAGATAGTATTTTTACGATCCTGATCTCAGCACTATATACATATGAATTCAAATGAATTACAGGGGAAGTAAGGATCTCTGGTGGATGGGTGGCACTAGAAGAACTTTCTATGTCTTTATTTCTGTAAGATCCAAAATGATTATTTTTAAGAGTGTCAACCTGAAAAGCAAATCAATACCTTGGAGGTGATTTCAGAAAGAGACACTCGGGCAACTTCACGCTATGGAAGAGACAGGCTGAGAGGCGAGGTGGCCACTAGGAAGTGGTACGTTAAGAGGTAAACTCGGCGAGTCTGGTTCCGGGGTCCGTGACTCTGCAGCACCTTCTAGACCCTACGATGGAAGCCCTCCCGCTGCGCTCCTGTCAGTCCGCGGACAGAGTCCACCTTCCATCCCCACCACCTCGCCAGGCCCTGGTCACTTCACAGGAGCCACACGCACACGCGCACACGCACACACATCCTGTTTAAGTGGCTGTTTTATCACAACACAGGGAACAAGACTGTGTAACGTAAAATGTGCTATGACAGTGTTGGCAACTTTAAGGAAAGGAGCCATTTCCAAACCAAAGGAAGGAAAGAAGGAAGGAAGAAAGGAGGGAAGGCAGAGAGCAGAAAGTAAGAGAGGGAGGGAAGGAAGAAAACAACAATGATGACTGCAACTAACATTTACTGAACCCATACTATGTGCCAGAAAGTCCCCCTTATGATTTGCATGTTTTCATTTCATCTTCACAATGATCCAAAAAGTACAATTCTCCCCATCTTACAGGTGATGAAACATGGAAAACTAACGAAACGTAACTAACCCCGGAACCGTGCCGATGGAGCTGAGTGTAATCTAGTTCAGGGACGTTTTTAGATTTTATTGTGATATATTTTTTGTTGTTTAAAAAAAGTTCATCCCAAAATTCTGGAAGGAGGAGAAAACTCTGTTATTCTAACTTTAAAATGCTCCGGTCCCCCCACCACACTGCCCCTCCAATCATCTGATAGCGTGCTGTCTCTGAGGGGCACGACCGCTGTGCCCTGGAGTGCCACCACACGCTGCCGGCTCTCCAGCAAGTCATCCGTGGGGGTGTTTCCTGCCAAGCCCCCTCTCCGCAGGCTCTAATTCAGCATGTGCACAACGTGAACCAGTTCTCAAACGCCACCGGCATCATCCTCATCCTGTCACCGTCCCTCGTTCAAGAGCTCCAGACTATCAACACACAGGTTCCAAACTGCTCTCTCCTCCCTGGGTCTTCCAGATCCGCCTCAGTCTCCTCCAAGTTCACCTCCTTCTCTCCTTCACACTCGTGCTCCTCACTTGCTGAGGAAAGGGGGCGGAGAGGTGCTCACGGGCCGAGGCCTGTCCTGCCCTGCGCCCGCGTTCCTCTCCCATTTGAGACGCCGCCCCCCTCCTCGGTGACTCTCTACACCAGTAGCTGTTCACATTCAAGAAATGACAGACCCCTCTGAGAGTAAAAGCTAACACATATTTTACACATTTACCGAGAGCTTTACTTTTAATCACTCTCATTGAGCAGCTGTTACTTCATTTCACAGATGAGAAAAACAAGGCAAAAAAGGAATCACTCACCCAGGCACACGTCTTCAGGGTCAAACACAGATGGACCAGGCAGCCCAGCTCTAGAAGCCTTGCTCTTGAATTACTTCCTCAGTCCTTGATCTCTACTATTTCTCCAGAAAATTTCGTAAAATATAGAACCGTGTTCCAGCAAAACACACGTGACAGATGCTGCGCATCACCTCCTGGAGCCCCCACTCTCCCTGCGGGACACACGGCCAGGGCCCAGGCGGCTGCCCACCCGCCCAGCGCCCACCTCTCTCTCCTCTCTAACCGTGCCAGTTCAGCCCATGCACTCCGTCCTCCTCCATGCAGCCAACGCGTGCCCGTGCAAACCACCCATCTTCTCTGGGGGAGTACTGTGTGCATGAGAAGCCGCCAACCAGGGCAGCCACCTCAAGGCCACGCAGCCAGGGGTTGACAGAGAACACAGCTGAGACGAGGAGGACAAAGGGCACGGTAAAGGGACCTGGACCCCTGCTAGTTACCTACGAGCTGAAGCATTGTTTTCCTTTATTTGCAGGTGAAAGCATTCCAATCCCACAAATTCCCAACTGCAAAGCTCAGCGGCCAGCCTAACTCCACGCACTGCCACTCAAATACTGAAAAGGTATTGACTATACATCAATCTACTAGAGGGTTTTCTCCTACTCAGCTACGCCAAAACACCCTCTCCATTTTCCAAACTCCTAAGACCCACGAGTCAGAATCACATAATGTTGACACAACTGTTGTGTCTCATACGTATTTCGGGCTAGTCTTCCCTGCCAGCCGGACAAAGGACAGGATGCTGCGGGGGGCAGATGACATAGCCAACGTGACAGACCCAGCGGAAGCCGAAGGGCTTCCTTTTGCATAAGGGATGCGGAGGTTTGTGTTTGTTTGCAGGACGCATCTGGCTCTGCTCCTACTTGTCAGCTGGGCTGCAGCCGTGGCTGCGGGTACAAGTCGCAACCTGTCCTGCGGGCAACAGGGCAGCGCTAACCCCTTGCTCACCTGTCACACCCCCGCCCAGCCCAGAGGAGGCCCAGCAGTACGGCAGGTGCTCAGGGAGCAACTAAACCGACCACAGTGATCTCTCAAAAAAGGGAGGAGAGAAACAAAACATGTATATTTTTACCTTTTTCCATTTTTATCGTGTAGACCAGACCCCCAATATTTAGGAACACCCAGGTACTTCAGTTTATGGGTACGAATCCATTTCTGAACTACAAATTAAAACAGAGGCGTGTGATTCCGATTCTGTTGCCATAAATAATCTTTTAAATCATTAAGAGTAAAATGTACTCATGCCTATAATAAGATTCCACTTTTATTTATTCATAAAAAAGAAAATAAGCAGTACATTATAACAGATAAACAAAAAGTCATTCAAAGCATGTTTATTAACCCACAATAATATTTTCTTATCCCGCCCTAAACATTGTCTTTACAATTAAAAATCTGCAAAAAACATTCTTAAAAAATCAAACCACAGTACTGTGGTTGCAATTTATAGCTCTAATTATGTAAATGTTTACTTGCTTCCTCAGAAAGACTTTTCAATTACCCCAATCTCAAAGTTTTTTACCTCTTTCTGAAGTCCCCAACTAAGAAATCAAGCTCTAGGAAAGATGGGAGGCTTCCTGGAGAGACGGCCAAGCTTCTCTCCCAGGGGCAGGGAGGGCCAGGGAGAGGAACAGAAAGGGCCGGAGGAGGCAGAAGAGGCCCTGCTCTCGCCCTTGATAGTCTGTTCCAGTTCATCAATTCTGGCACCCCCACCCCCACCCCCACCCCCGAGTTTAAAAAATACTCAAAAAGATTTGGAGATCCTGAGCCATACTCATGGATTAGATTTCTCCACTTTTAACAACATTTCCTAAATCATAAATTGTTTATTAACTTTATTCTACATATAGATAGATACACATGAAATCTTCCAATAAACTCATTAAAAGATCAGAATTCTTTTATACAAATCTCATTTAAATGGGATACATTTATAAAGTAAAATATAAAGAATCACAATGTTTTAGTCTTGTCTTAAACCAAAAACACAATGAACAGTGGTCACGTTAAAAGCATAAATGTGTTGTATTTCTTACTTTGCTCTGGTTTGGCAGCTCGCTGGTAGAACTTTAATTCAGTAAAAAGAGGTCCATTGTCACTGGGTTCCTTGAAAACAGGAGTTAATTAGTACTAGTAGTAGTTAAAATTACTGAGTTATTTTCAGTGAACCTTCAATAAAAGCTAATAAGTCAATTTTTCTTTCCAAACGATGAAGGTTGGATACTTAAGTTTTTAACTATGTTGAAGTCAAACTCTAGAAATATTTTCGGTATTCTCAGAATAGTCTGTAAATCTTATATTTCTCTCCAGTTCCAATTTTATAAGTGATAAATTATATAACATTAGATGAACAGCTCCATCTTTGCAGAAGTTTAAGAAAAACCTTTATTTTTATCTTTATTAAGCAAAAACCAGCAACCGTTTGGTTAACTGTTTCACCAAGCAGCTACAAGGTATTTCTGAGATTTAATAAAATTTCAATACCTGATTTAACCAATTCGTGGCAAAATCCCACTGCTTTCCTGTCTCTCATTACAGTTATACACAGCTTATCAGGACGGGCAGAAACTGAACTTACCACAGAGGGTTCTAGAGCTCCAGAGGAAGCAAGGGCTGCCCGTTTAACTGCACCCTTTCCTGCCTGACACCGACTCCCAAGCGTCTCAGACTGAGGGAGCGTACAGTTTACTTCCCACGCAGCTTAGAATCAAGGGGAAAATGGAGCTCGATAACAATGGCTTCCCACCAATTTTACTGGACTCGTCATTTCAATTTTAAGGGAATTAACAACATTAAATTATTTGTAAAGAGGTATATACTCACAAAAAGGTATTTGTCAAACAAGAAATATCAGCCTGTTGGGAGTTGTCTTGTTAAATAAATATGAGAAGGTTGGGAAAAGCTTATAATTTCATACACTTTTAAAAATAGTCTGATTAAAATTGGTTAGTATCTATTCAATGTTTGATATTCTGTGTTATCTTGTTTACTGAGAATCTTGTTTACTGAGAATTTTCAAAACATATTTTGAAAAGCATTGAAAACTGCAAATCAAAAAACTAACATTTTTCAACTAATTTTACAATTGCTTTCCTTTCAGGAAGTATGGGGAAATTTTTATTTTAAACAGAATATCTGTGTAGCTGAAGTTCAAGGGTCAACAGAATATCAGAAGTGATAACTGAGGGCCACTACGTTAACTGAGAAAGCCACTGGAGATGCCTTTTGCAAATGCATAAAATATGTTTAAAAAATTTTTTTTATTCATTATTTCTTCACTGTCATAGAAGTTCATTTTCCTCCTTGAGGTTTAAATATAACCACGATATACATGCAGTTCTAAAATCTCAGATATCTTGTAATTCAGAAAAATAGGAATCCCAAGTTCAAGTACTTAAAGGAAACCCGAGAAGCAACCTGCAGAGTAAGGCAGGACCTAGTTAAGACGGAGCGGAGCGTTCAACAGCAAACGGGCAGCACATATGATATGACACCTGATCAGAACCTGACAGCAAGCGTGCCTGTGTTTTACAGGTAAGTCTACCTTTCAGCCCAGTCTTGGAAGAGATTGGGACACTAAGGTTTGGTGAGTCAACACCGCTTGGTAAATAGAAACTAACCGATATACTAAGGTGCATGTGAGCACCAAACCAACCCCCTAATTTACGGACTGGGCACCTCAATTTCTGCCGTGCCCTGTGGCTCCTTTCCTGGCAACAGTGGCAGGTACACAGACACGTGCGCATGCTCAAAGCCGCAGCCTGCGAACAGGCGCTCAGCAGAGGCCAGTGATCAGGGAAAGACATGAAGAAATGGAAATTCACAAGAAGGAATTTTTCTAAAGTCACTTTCCAAAGGCCACCTTTTAGACTAGCTCATTAATATAATTCGGGTTCAAAAGGGGTTTTCCTAAGACAAATCCTGGCTTAATACCCATCAGTATAAAATTCTGATTTATTCAGTTTTGACCTATGTCATATCAACTTTAATTTTCAAGCTTTCCTTCGGGCAATAATTTATTAAACTTATAATAATGAGAATCAACCTATAAATCAGGCTATTAGAATGAAAGCCCCACTACACTGAAGGCTCTCTGAGCTCATATCATACTTTTTCTAATACAGTGAGATTCCATTATAACAAAATAAAGGAGCTACTTCCTTGGCATTGCACTCTAGCCAAAGCTAGCTCTTTCTGCTGAAGAAACTACCTTAACTCATAACTAACATTTTATTAACATATTTCAAATCTAAAATACTTTGCCAACGCTATAATAGCCAAGATTTAGAAAGGAAATCAGGACTGACATTTTAACTAGAATATCACTAAACGTTTCTTTAAGACTTTTAAGTGTCAAAATGAAGATGACAACAGAAAAAAAATTAAAATGTGATACATTTCAATGGCACCATCTAAAAGCAACTGGCTGCCATTTAAAAATGAAGCTGTATAAAGTTTCTCCTTCCTACCAAAAAATTATGATGTCTGAATTGAAAATTCAGGTCACTTCTCATAACATCAGTGAGGGGACGTAAACATCAGTCTGCAAACTTCTTTCCAGAGAACTTCGAAATACCGGTTTAATCGGTTCATAAGGAGAGCGACCATGACATATGGAACTATTGGGACACAAGATTCACAAGCCTGCCCTCCACCCCTCCAGTTCTGCTATTAGCTCGTTGACATGACTACAGAGGCTGATGTAATTGAAAGAATTATTATAAAGTCTGTAAACAAAAGCCTCAAAGAGAAATTTTTCTCCTTGCATTATCCAACTTATTATTATCAATTTACCATTTCTCTCTGTGCATGTTCTTTCTTGAAATAAAATACACATAGCTATCTCTCAGTTACCTAGAAACGGAAAGCACAAGGCTACCACCCCCGGGGCCCCAGTGCGGCGACTCCAAGGCTGCCCCGTAAGTCAATAAGGGGTAAGACTCTAAACAAAATCAGGAACATTCATTCGACAGGAGAAAATATATTTAGTATTTACCTAAATACCTGTATTGAATATGTATGTCCTAGCTTCATTTCAAAGCCCACTGTAAAAAATTTGTGGGTTAACTATGTGGAGCCCTTTCACAAAGCAGGTATGCACGTGAGCAGCAAGCAACCAACATTTTTGACACGAAGATGGAAGTCCCCCCAGAAGCACGGGTACTTGCATGCTCCCACGCAACACAAAGGCCCCAGATGAAGACGAACACGCGCACGCATGCGTGGTCCGCTGAAAGCAACCACACCAGGCTCCACCCGGGGCTCTCCCAGCGACTTCACCCGAAACCCAATACCAGGTCGCACGTCCAGATTCCAATTACGCTGCCAAGCGGGGCTGGGGGCCACTGCTCGCTATGCTGCTTCCTTATCAAATCTAATGTCACATTAAAAAGCAATTCGCTCTGATTATTTCTTACCGTTTGCTGAGGTTTTCTCCTCTAAGGATAAAATATGTGCTCTTTTTATAGAAAATTTGAAAATACTTGGACATATTGTCTTCACATACATAGTGATTTTATAAAACTACCTCTATCCGATAGTTGTGTATCTTGCTTTTTATTTAGTAATTAATTATGAAATTTCCCCAAAGAGTAGTACCTGTTCTTTGAAAACATGATTTTTAATAGCCCTTAATGTTTTGTATGACAAATGTTCATAAATAGTTCAGATTTTAATACTGGAAAGATCTGATACTCACTTTATATGTTTATATTTGATGAACCATTTCAATCTTTAATATTATAAAGCTCTGAGAATAAAAGAATTATGGAATAGTAATGGACAGAATTCTGGCATAGCATATAGCATACCACATACAGCAAATTATGAATGGGCCTACTTACTTTAAAAGGCTAATGGAAGTGGGTGGCATTAAAGTTAAAAGGTGGTGAGAATTATGGCTAAAAAGTTTTCAAAAGAATAAAATAGGCATTTAAGGATGGCATACAGAAAACGAAATTTAAAATATGGTCCTTATCATGAAATAACTCAACATCTAGTTAGGAAGACAAATACATAAAAAAACTAAAATCAACTAATGACATGAGGATATTAGCATGTGAAATTATAAAATAAATGGAAATAGAATGAATGCTACAGATTAAAGGAGTTCAGAAAAGATAGGTATCAGGGAACGAGCGAACAGTAGCTACTAAATTCTTCCTTAGAGAGGAAAGAGAAAGCAATGTAGTTTTGTTCATGGCAGTCTTCCAGGATCACAAACTACGACGCTGCAAATGTTACTGAAATATTAAATGCAAAAGAGAAATCACCTGAATATTTATCACTGTCCTAATTACAAGGAGACAGAGTAATATAGGCGAATGGAAACAGAACCAAATTAGGAGGAAGGAGAGGCAGAGTCCTGAACTAGGTTCCATAACAAATGGCTTTAAACTTAGAAATGCAAAGTAATTTGCTACCTTAAGCAATTAGGCAATACCTGTTACCACACTTTTTTGCGTACCTCTGTAAGTAAAAAAGGTAATAAAAGTTAAGTTACATCAAATGACAACTGAACTACTTACTTAAAGTTACCCATAATAAAGAATATCATAATTCTAAACTAAAACCCAACCGAAAGCAGCTCAGGTTCCGCAGAAGAAGAGAGATGGTTCCCCAGCAGGCCCGCCTCTCAGGCATGGCGCCTGCACAGCTGCCCCCCAGGACCTGGAAAAGACTGGGCAGATGTAACCAACTGCAAAGCGGTCAGAGGTAGCCATGTTTTTTGAACCTCAAGATTATGAGAAGTCATAAGGGGCCTTACTTTCTTCTCACGATGGAAAATTTTTAAAGGTCCTAAGAAGAAACTAATCTTACCCATATATATTAATATTTTAATTTGTTGTGTCAAAGACAAATGCAGATAATATTCTGAAATTCCATGCAAATGACCCCACTTAATGGTAAGAATTTTCATTCCTCTGATATAGCAACAAACTGATCATTTTAAAAAGAATGTGATGCAACAAATGAGAAAGAAGAAAATTCTAGAATCAAAGGGCATGAAGAGAAGTGAAATGGCAGAGAAGCACACCACTGACACGAAGTTCAAAGTTATCGATTTTACTTCCACTTACGGGCATGACGGAGTAAACCGGGACCCAATTTGCCCTCCCACACTGTAAAGAAGTATATAAAAAGTGGACGAAATGTAGGAAGCTACTGTTTTCAGACATTAGACAAAACAGGCAGCACCGAACAGTGGCCTCTGAAGCTAGGAAACAAGCGAAGCGAGCCCCGTGACAGCCCTGCTTTCTGCACAGAGGCACCGGGAGTGACAGGGACAGACTGGGGCACTGCCGGGGGCGCTGGGGAGACCAAATGCAGAGCTCCAACAACCCTAATGCCACAACCGAACCAGGAGATTAGAATTTTTTTAATATAGAACTATTAGGGAAAAATTAAAGACCAATATCCCTCATGGACAAAGATGTGAAAACCCTTTACAAAGTATTATCAGCAGGTCAATTCCAGCATCACATAAAAAGCACAATACACCATAACTAAGTGAAGATTACGTTAAGAATACTAAGTTGGTTCAACACTCAAATGTCAATCAATATAATTGCCACATTAACTGAATAAAGGAAAAAGAGACCTCTGCTCTATCTCAACAGATGCCGAAAAAACATTTAAGAAAATAGCCCAACTACAGACTGGGAGAAAATATTTACAACACATATATCTGAAAAGGGACTTATAATCAGAACACCTCTCTTACTACTCAATTATGAAAAGCAAACCAATCTGGTTATGTAAAAACAGGGGAGAAGGGTTGTCGAAAGCCTGAGGAAGTATCCCACAAGGAAGATGTACACGTGACCAAAAAGAACAATGAGAAAGTGTTTGAAATCAGTCTTCAGGTGACTGTCAACCAAAAGCAGGGGCCACCGCCATGCTCCCAGTGTCATGGCTACGTGACACACCAGGCCGGACAACCCCTGGCGCCGAGGCGACCGTGGCACTCCCGGACGTCCCAGGTGCATGTGGCAAGTCGCATGGCCACTCTGGAAATCTGTCTGGTGCTTTGTTGAAAATTTAAATAGACACCGCCCGCCCCTGTAAGCCAGCAATTCTACTTGTAGGCATTTTACCCAAAAGAATAAAAACCTCCATCCGTCAAAACACTGTACAAGCATGTCCACAGAAGCTTTTTCACAACAGACAAACTGTGGACCACGCGAAGGTCTAGCGGCAGGAGGCGCAGGCAAACTGCGACACGTCTGTGCACTACTGCACCACGGAGCAGTCGCACTGAGCAGACACTGGCAGCCATCGCGCGACGAGCCTCGACGACGTGATGCCGAGCAGAGGGAGGAGAGCAGAGAGGGACGTGCTGCAGAGCGCCATCACGTGCTGCCCCAGAACAGAACGACGCCTGCACGGCACGAACAACTCAGACATGAGGCTGCCGGCAAGGAGGAGGAGCCGAGGACACGGGGAGTCTTTTTGGGGTGACGGAAATGTCCTATATTTTAATTGGGGTGGCAGTTGTCAAAAAAGTATCCAAACTGTTTACTTAGTATCTATGCATCTCCTTGTAAAAACTATGCCGGAATAAAAAAATGTCAGACACAATCACAAAACGATTCGGGTCCAAGAGTTCACGCACAGGTAATCAAATATATACCTTTTTGAAAAGTGAGTAAAATAAAAAACAAACCAAAACAAAAAGCTGTGGGGTGATTCTAATTCCAGAGTTCTGTAGCCCTTAGAGGGGAAAAGGGAGGCGTGGGAGACGTGGTGGTGATTTGCCCACAAAACAGACCCGTTACCTCGTCTGCTTAACAGACACGGTCTGCACGTGTATGAAAGAACTCTTGAGAGGGGAGTTATAAATGTTGGCGAGCAAAACAACACATAATATACTGATAACAAAAAAAAAAAAATAGTCATTACAATGTCTTTTAGTGCACCAATACATAAACAGACCTGGCTATCCAAGTATGCTCGTGTCGGGTATGTTGTCCGCTCTTACTCATTTCAAATTAATTTCAATGTTAGTATAACCAAAGAAGTTCTAAAGTGATCACAATTTAAGATATAATTTATTTACTAAACTGGAAAAGGAAGAAAAAAAATTGGAAATAAAGAGAAGAAAATTGACCAAGTAGAAGTTCAGAAACATAAAAGATAAAATACAACAAAATTTTATTAAAGAAGTCGTCTTACAAGATATAAATATAAAAAGCATCTCATCTACTGTTAATATAGCTGAAAGAAACAGAATGAGCTGAATATTTTCATCCCAAATCTGCAATACCTCTGTGCTTTCTTTCATTTTTCCTGAAATACCAGTGCCAGACTAATTCAAAAGATAGGAGAGGGCCTTTTTGAACTCAAATTATTTAAAACTATAAAGCTGCTTTTCTATCTCATTAAATATTTATGAAATATTATTATAATGTAATACCTTATGGTTTTAGTTACCAAAAAGGATGTTTTACAAAATAAATACAGTACTACACTAAATCAACAAAAAGAAGGAAAAAACAGCTCAAATGTTTTCTTACCACTTTGACAACACAGGGTGCATCGTTGCCCACGGATTTTGAAGAATTCATATCAGCTGTTTGAAAAAGTGTTATACGTTATATCAGAACAAGAAATAGCATCATTATAAATAGCCTGTTACTAAATTTTTATTAATATTTAGGTTTGTATATCGATAACCCCTTAGAATAAACTTCAGTTGCCAAATATATGTTTCAGGGTACCATTAGAGTATATTTCATTATTTTAAGCCTTCTTTTATATTTTAACATGTCTGAAATTGGAATGCATCTTACAATGGCTGGTATCTTCCATTCGATCATCAATTAAGTATGGAAAACCCTGAGTTAAAGATTTCTTTAATTCAAAAAGTATGCATGGCCTTTGATATGCTAATGTATGTTGTGAATTCCTAAGAGGATGATAACTGATGCAATTTCTTACACTGAATAAACTAGGGAATCCTTTTAAGTAGGAACATTGGGAAGGTAATAAAAAGAGGGAGCTAAAGCTCCAAAAGCACTAGTTTGGGGGAAAAACTCATCTAGACGCAGGATGCTAGCACTAGAACTCCAAACTGCCATCCAGAATAATTTTAATGTGGCTGTCATTTTATGTCACACACGGTTACCCTAGAATACTGAGCTAAGAATATAAGCTTGTCTATATTCATTAAGCAAATATTTGTACCTACTATATGCCAGTTTCTAAGAAACTGATCCATTGTGAACGGGAAAAAAAGAATCTCTACTCTTATGAAGCTAACATTGCAGTGGGAGGACACTGACAACAATTAAAGTATAAACTACGCTGGATGGTGGTAAGTGCTGTAGAGGAAACACAGCAGGAAAGGAAGGGAGGCAGTGCTGCAAAGAAGTAAGAGAAACCTCACGGACAGGTGTCACTGGAGAGGGGACCTGACTGCTGGGAGGGACTAGGAGTGGGGGCTTGACTGCAGAGAGGGAATAAGCCCTGTAAATGTCCAGGGGAAGAACATTCCAGGCCAAGCAGCACCAAGGCCCTGAAGTGGGAGCCTCCATATGTTTGAGGAAAGCAAGGAGACCAGGATACCTGGAAAAGAGTAAGTGAGTGGAAAGTAATGGGACAGACCAGAAAAGCAGCAGGAAGCAATCGCAATGAGCTTGACGGGTGACATAAAGCAGTTACTGTATGAAGGAGACGGAGGGCCGCTGGGAGGTTTTGAGAAGAGGACTGCCATGATCAGACTGTGCCTTTTAAAGAATTCTTCCGCTGCTCTGTGGAGAATGGAGTGCAGAGGGCGGGGAGAGGAGATCAGTTAGGCTATTTCAGATCTCTCGGTGAGAGATGGTGGTGGCCTGAACCAGACTGGTGGTGGACAAGGTGGCGAGAAGTGCTCAGACCATAAATAGATTTTCAAGTCAACAGGAGTGAATGAACTAGACTGGGAAAGGGAACTGTAAGGAAGACTCTGGTTTTTGGCCTAAGCAACTGGAAAGAGGAAGCTGCTGCTTCCGAAGACGAAGAGAACGGGGTGGGGGTGGGGGGGAGGCTGGTGCTCTGGGGTGTCTGAGTCTGAGATGCTTATTCGAAATCTACACTATAAAAATCAGTATTCTGAGAAAGATGTTGCTTGAAAAAGGGTTCCTCTAAAACTAAAATTTTATAAACCTCCACGGCAGAAATTAAATAATTAAATAAGTAATGAACTAATGAATCAAGGTGAGAGGTGGAGTAAGAATAGAGAATGGAAAAGTTCATGAAAAATATCAAAAGCAAAAATGAATTGCGTTGTGTCACTATGATATTCTTGGTGAAGCAGACAGCTTTAGAAGTAATCAGGTGAAACATTTTTTAAATCAACAATTTAGTTAACCTACAGAATCTCAGGTTTCCACAATGGGACCCCAAAATTTTCAGGGTAAATATGCTAGCACATTAAAGCAGGCCTAACATGTAGTTTGTAGGTCATTCTCCTAATTCTACTATGATGACCATTAGGATTGTCTAGAAAGGAAAAAAGAAAGTCCACAACTGTTAAAGATCTAAAAATCTCCAAATTAAACCAAAACAAAGGGAGTGAATCTTAACTGGGTAGAGGTGAGAAAAGAAATATGGCTTACTCTGTCTCAAAAGAGATTAAGATTATACAGAATACCTTGAAAATCTAAAGCTGCAGTGCTCACTAATGGCAATATTACAGATTCCTGATCCTCTTTTCCTGTTGTGACTAAATGAAGCCCCATCTCCCCCATCCCATGTCGGATGCATTTCCGTCTAACCACACAGTTCCAAGCTGACTGCAGATATCAGAAACATCCTGCAAAAGCTCAGAACTGAGAAATGATTTCGATAAGAAAGTACATAAATCTGTGGGCTGACAATTAATTGGAAGCAGCCGTACACTCACCAAGATATATACACCCGAAGCCACCTTGGCCAACGGGTAATCCCAGCTTCCACTCCTTCTTTGACATGTCGGTGATCACCTCCCCAGCCGCAAACTGCTCTGCGAGACGTCTCTTTCCGGGGCCCTGCCTTCCAGCCTGAGCGGCTTTCACACGAGGCATTCTCACTGGAATGTAAAAGAAAGCAACATCAGACTGACAATACTAGGAGTGCTCAAAGCATTTTTCACCAAGGAAAGCTTCTGTGCAACACAGATGCTGTTCAAATCCCGACTCACACCAAAACTTAAAGGACATCTGTTCTCATTGATAAGCTCATTTGATTATCTCTTAATTTGGAGAGGAAAAATAAATAATATATGCTATTGTTTCAAGAAAACATTGTCTTAAGTTCCAGGAGTATATCATCATCTATGACTACAAATGCTATTTAACAACAAAAACAAAACAGAAGCGCTCTGTGAAGTTGAGGGGGGAAAGTGCATCCAATTAGAATGCATACTTTACCATAAAGCGATGAGTTAGAAAGGTCAACACTGATGTGATAAGAGCACAGTACCGAGATTGAAAACACAAGACAATTAACACCACGGGAAAGGGAACAATTTTTCTGAACTTAAAAAAAAAAAAAATGTGCAGCTACACAATGAAAGGTCACACCACGTACATAAATCAACCCTGGATAATCAACCCTGGATAACCACCGCTAAGACGAAGCCTAGTTAAATCACTGCACTTAACAGTAAAATAGTCTTTGAGCACCCAGAACAAAACAATGAGACAAGGAAAATAAAATCAGATCGCCATCGTTTTGAGAGCAACACTTTATGCCAGAAAAAAAGGAATGCATTTAAGACTCAAGGAAAGAAAACAAACAGATTTTCTATTCAGTTAAATTTCAAGTATAAAGACTTCAAAGTGTTATCAACATGGAAAAAGGGAGTGACAATCTACCAGAAAACAAGCCACAGATATCCAACATGACTAAGATAAGAAGTGATCATGAGCAGTAAACATATTTATTTGTAGAACCTGAGCCTCAACAAAAGGCTTTAGAGGATAAAACACATAATTGGTATATATTCTGATAATGTAGATATAGTATAACTGTAAAAAAAAAATTGGAGAACATATGCAAAAAAAGTAACTTTCCATTCTGATACCTGTTTATTAACTAAGGATACTGAATGCACAAATGTAGAATAATGCAAGTGAGTAATTATGTGATATTTAAATTCTATCATCCCTTTGTATCCTTAAAAATCAGGATTCAAATAAGGAAGAAAGAGAATACAGAGGAAAAATAAAAGACTTAAGGTTAAAAATGCTGTACATTTGGAAATATTTTTAATTCAGAAGGCATTTTATCTTTTACAAAGACCACACACACACACACCCTTTGTATTTCCTAGCCCCATTCATAAAAAAGCTTAGGAACCACAACCAGCCCAGAAGCAATGAGCATTCCTGATACACAAGTTATATTCTTGAAATAACCACTTCTTGTTCAGAGAAACCAGGTTCCTTGAAGAAACAACTGATTTCCAGGTCTGGAACTGGACATACAAGCTCGACCTGGAACATCTGTTCATTTCGAGATGTCAAGGAAGCTATCGAAAACTACCAGAGTTACGTCAGTATGTCTAAGGAGCCAGCGTGAAAGATACGCCCACTGACCAAAGACGGGCCAATGCGAGTCATGAAAGATAAGAACTACAATGGATTAAAACACATAAAATGGGTAAATCTAAGAGCTTAAAACTGTAAGAAAAACCTAAGTAGTCACCTCTAGAGGATAAGAGAAAACCACTGAATTTTGAAGAGGTAAATAAAGGGAGCATTTATCCTTTCTTATGTGAATTATACCACTGGGTAATCAAACAGAAGATGAAATGTCTCCTTTCAGAAAACTTGTAGCTAATGAATGACTAAGAATGGTTTAGGTTAACACCATTTTACCTCCTGATGAATTAATAAATCCAGACACTGAGCACTGATAGCTACTAACATCAAAATATGAGCGGTATCAAGGTATTACGTGCCTGCTGATAAAAATATACACCACTACCCATGAAGTAATTTTGCCAAAAAATAAATAAAAAATAAACAGACCCTGAATCTTGTCAAGCCTACCCATTTAAAGGATATGAAGAGAAGAACATGACAAACTGTTAACACAGGAAAACAATCAGCACAATCCCAACTGTGGGAAACCATACATTACATATAATTTATCTCATTTCTTCAACAGAGAATAAAAAATAAAAAAGATGGGGGAAAACTAGATTTTAATAGACTTAAAGCAATACATGTAAAACAAAACAAAGTCAGGCAAATCTAAACTACGGTGTTTAGGAATGCCATTTGAGTAATAAAACTGTAAGAAAATGAAAATAACTACCATATAAGATAAAAATTACTTTGGAGAAGCACATGGAAGTTGTAATTAGGATGGACACATGGCAGGCAAAGTTTTTTTTCTTGGTGTGGGTTGTTGTTTAAAAGTACCTTATAATTCATTAAATATTTGCTTTTTAAGGTTTTCTGTATTAGGAAGTATTTTATGGTTTTAAACATGAAAAAATTACCGTTCCTATAAGTAATAATCACCAACTAATCAAAACTAGAAATCTTTTCATATTCCATGAGGTTGTTCAATCACACAAAATGCGGGGGGTGGGGGGGAGACCCCTAAGTAAAACCTACACTTCATTTCCTGTGTGAACCACTGGTAGCCTTTTGCTTTTTAATTCAAAGGCACCTCTTATATACTATATTAGAGAAATTTGCTTTGTATTATAAACTATCTTTCCAATTTATTTACTTCAATATTGTTTATTTTGAGCTTTTGGATTTTACATCATCCTTAGAAAGACCTCGCCCATTCAAATTTTTTCAAATATCTCCCATGTTTTCTTTTAGTTGTTTTATGGTTTCATATTTTGCTGGTGAAGTTTTGATCTGTCTACACTTGTATTGGTATAAGGTAAGAATTCAGCTTTTTCCAAATGGTGTTTTGATTTTCGTTGATTTTTTCTTTTCCTCAGTCACTCACACACATTAAGGCCATCCACACTGTTCCAGGAACTTAAACAGTCACACCACCAACCCAAGTAAACTAAATACAAACCAAGTTCACACAAAGGTGTTCCATGTAGGTACTAGATGACCAGCTACTTTTCAAATGAAAAAAGAAAAAAACAGGTTAATTAGCATTTGAAAGTAACTTTATGCTCAGGTGAAAACCTCCCTCACACTTGGTGGGCTCCACAGGAATGTAAAGAAGTCGCTTCAATACACTCTGGCGCGCTGACAGAAAGAGGCCATGACAACCTAAACACTTCTTTAAAATGTCCCTAAATGACACTCCGTTCTTCCTGTGGCTCCTCGTGGGAAAAGATGCACAGACATCCCTTGTGTAGCCCCTACGGTCCTAGGCAGGGCTGAGGGACCCGTAGCCATGTCCGTGCTAACAGCTGGCTTCTGCTGGGTGCAGGACCGGTGATGGCAGCAGATTAATAAACAGGTGGTCAAACAACACGTCTTTTAAAATGCTGAGAGACAGAAAAGACCTAAGCAAGTTCGCCTGGTATGCCACATACTCATGACTGGGCAATTTAACACAATAACCATTCCCTCAAAAAAAAAAAAAAATACCTAACAATGTTTGCTTCTTACAGTGTGCTAGTGGATTCTATTTGCTAATGTTTCATTTAGAAATAAAATTGCTATCCATAAGTAAGACTGGTCTGCAGTGTTTTTCTACCACATTTATCTGTTTTATCAATATTACACTCACTTCATAAAGACTTTAGCCCTCATCTTTTACAACACAAAGAGTTTAAACAGCACTTAAATGGTCCAGTCCTTATAGGTTCTGAAGACCTCAACTGGGAAAGCCTGACGATACCGAGAGTGGCGACACCGGGAGTGACAATACCACGAGGACATGGAACAACTGGAGTTCTCACACACGGTAACCGTTTCAGCCGCTTTTGAAAACCTGTTTGTCAGTAGCTGCTAACTGTCCCAACCATTCCTCTGCTACGTATCTACCTAAGAGAAATGAAAACGAGTCCACCAAAAAACACATAAAAGAATGACAACAGCAGCTTTATTTGAAATAGCCAAACACTGGAAACTCACATGTCCAACAACAGAAAAATATGTATCATGAAATGGATGAACCCCACCCCCCACAAATGCTGTGTTTAGAAAAAGAAGTCACACAAGAGACATACTGCATGACTCCATCCATACCAAGTGCAGTGACTCACAAAACTCACCCATGACGACAGACGTCAAACGGCGGACGCCACCGGGGGAGGAAGAGGAAGGCCTGGGAGGGGAAGGGTCGGCTGGGTGCTGTTCTCAAGCCCACGCTCAGTGATCTCTAAGCTGCATGTTCACTTCGGAAGAATTACTCAGGTTATGCGCTTATGATGTGCTTCACTGTTTCTTACCCACACAAGATTAACACAGTAAATTACAGAGTGTAAGTGATGAGACGGCCAGGGTCCAGACGAAAATACACGAGTAACTTAGACAGGAAAACATAAAAACTCATCTATTTGTAAAAGGTGGCTGGCTACTAAAAGGGGTGAAGGGTAGAGGAGAACAGGACACGGCCAACGCAGGGGGCGGTCACTACTTACAAGGCTAAGGGGACCACACAAGAAAGTGATCTGCACTGCACGGGCTGTGGCCACGACCGCTGGGAGGCAGCGTCCTCCGGGGTCCACAGGAATCTGTACGCTGGGGTACTGGTGGGAGCAAGAAGCTGCCTCCTGGGGCGCCAAAGACCGTCCGGAGAGTAAGCCTGGCCGGCAGCCACCCCCCGAGAGGGAGAAGCCCCTTCCCCACTCCCGACTGACAGAACTAACACTGCGCTGGACAGGAAAAGAGCGCTCACAGGGCCCAGCTCGACGACCACGGGCAAAGCAACAAGAGGTGGGTCTGGAGCTCAGAAGCTGCGATAACCTGCACAAGTGAAAATGCAGACTGATCCATCTGACGCGTGCACATCACACACCTGAGCGACGACCAGGTGCATCACAAGGCAGAGCATCTTCATCACGCCAGGTTTCCGGAGCCCTTTCTGCCAACACCCACTCCCGCTCTTCCACACGAAGGCTTGCAGGGCGTGCCACTCACTTCGGGGAACACTACTCGTCTGCCAGCCCTGAGTGGCCCTTTTAGGCCCCCTCCCACGCCCCCGTTTGACCTTCGCTGCACTTGGTGGCCCCTCTTATTCTCTGGTCAGGGTCACAGAAGTCTCCTAGTTTTAGAGAATATAAAATCTGTGTTTCTCAACCTCCTCGTTCCTTTTCAAAGGTGATTTCTGAAAAGAAGCAAGCAGAATTATTGAAAACCAGAAGTCCCTGCTCAAAAACCGTAATAAATAACACAACCACAGCATTTGCTTCAGGATGTCAGTGACTTTTCTAAAGATAAAATACTAATTTGAATTTAAACACTTGTTAGTAACTTATACTTTTCTTCCAATTAATGAAACCAATACCCACATTATGGCTTCTATACTGAGGGGCACACACCTAGACCAAAGCAAGTCTTTCCACATAATTTCTGCCCACTGGGAGCAAAGCAAATGCACTACCGGGACAGCCAAACCAACAGAGGTGTCGAGAAAAGAAAGTTTACCAGCACATAATCTATTACATAACCCGACCACTTCTTTTCCCATTGATACTAAATGAAGTGCAGATGCAAGTGAAAAGCACATCAAAATGCAAATCGACACTGCCCTTTGCTGAAATCATTCACTGGCATATTCTGTATTAGCATATTCACCAAAATTTAATTGTAAACAGAGTGATTATGGTACTAAAGTTATTAAATACACAAAGCAAGCTGGCACTATACATATTCAGATAGAATTTCAGTGGCAGATCAACTTTCACGTCTGAAACAATACCCTAATTAATAGTCAGCTCTGGTAATAAAATGGGCCTGTTTTTCGGATAACATTCCAAAAAAAGTTCTATGAATATTAAACTAAAGTTTTGTGAAGAGATTTTTAAAAATTTCAGTAGTTATATTTATCACAATATGGTACTGTATTTAGACAACTGGCATTTTTCAAGTCCTGGAGTCAAATTTGGAACAATTTCTTTTTTCAATCTTCCACTGAGGAGACAAAAAAGCCTGAATGAATCCAATGATGCCACTTACTGAGCGCTATGAAGCCATCATACCCACACTGGAAAAGGACAAGGCTGTAGAAAGCTTGTTCCACGCTGGATGCCTAGTCATAAATTTTCCCTGCACCAGGTACGCACATAAGTTCCTTCTGAGGGGGTCATATATTTTTATGAAGTTTTCTTTAAAGTCATAACCTTCTCTGGTGCTTCCCAACTGCACAGAGCTGCGTTAATTCAAGGGCACTCGTGCACGAGCTGGACGACGCACCAGCCCGTTAATAAGGTACCACGCTGTAGCTCCATCTTCGCAGCGTAACAGAGCGTTATCTCGCCCTCCCTCATCTACGATTACTAAAATTTTTCCACATAAAAAGATCTCCCTTCCTCAGTAGGATACGACCTCTGGTTCCGGCATTGTTCTTTCCTCTCGCTGCATTTGATAAATGTTCCCTGTAAGTCTGTAAGCTCCCTGAGAACAAAACCTGTCTTACAGTACACTGCACTCGGTCGGAATTCAATAAATGCGTAAAATTAAACAGCAACGGGTTAATTTTCCCCCCCTCAAGTACCTGACGTCAACTTTATGCTTAACATACATCACCCAACCGCAGGGGTCACTGCCACTCCTTTTAAAAGTCCAGCGACTGAAATCTCTCCCCATCTCTACAGTGACTATTCTTATAACTAGAATTCCCTTTCTAATGCATAATTCTCAATAGAGGACCTCTTTCCTAGTTCGAAGGAAAAACCAGAAGCTTCAGGTGGGAATTCCCTATCTTTCCAAGACCCAAACCCACAAAGCACTGGACCCACATCTAAGCCCAGGGTTGTACCCATCCTGTCTCCCTTCCCTCTTGTTACCTCTTCCACCATCGGGTCCCCGTGCGCCTTGTAACTGGCCCCCAACCTCCCAGGACTTAAACCGTTGAGTAATTCTTCTCTCAGAGACTCAGCATCTCCCCCTTCACCCCACCGTCCATCCCTCCAGCTCTTAAACGTGCTCCTGGCTCGCCCATTTTTAAGTGCTTTTTAATCCCCCTCCACTATCCTCCCAACTTTCTCTTCCCTTTCAATGCTGAATGTCTTACAACTTGTCTGCATTTCCTGACGCTTCCTTTCTCCTCACTTAGCCCACAGCTCACGCCATCCAGACTCTGCCATCCAGACTCTGCCCTCGTGAGCCCACTCTCGCTCTTGCTAAGGGCACTAAGCCCACAGGACATTCAGATTGTCTCCTGTGTCTGCCCGGCAGCCCCATCACTGTCGTTCATTCTGTCCTCTCTTCCTTTGCGGGCACCATCAATACTATCCTGGTTTCATGTCGCTGTTCAGGCCACCCACAGCGTAGCTAATATGGGAGACACACAATGAGTAAATAGCTTATTCTTTGAAGGAGTTTGACTTTTTGCGGTATACTTTCCCAGGATTATAGCTGGTTAAAAAGGCAGAACACCTACATACACTTCCACAGCCTACACCAAAATACAAATTTATAATATAGGAATAAATTATATAAAAGAAAAACATGCTGTTTAAAAAAATTAAAGATTTTTGGAAATAAAATTTCAAAGCTTTAAAATTAAGACAGACACATATATTGAACACATAACTGACTGGTATGTTCATTCCTTTAAGCTAAAAGACCTCAAGAGTTTATAGTCTCAAGATATTTGCACAGCGTGGTCACAGCAGCAGCATTCAAAAGTGCCAAAAGGTGGCAGCAACCCAAATGTCCATCCATGGATGATGGATAAACAAAATGTGACCTAGACAATTCACACCATATCGCTCAGCCTTAAAAAGGAAGGGAACCGACACATGCCACGTGACGAAGTTTGAGGGCATTACGATAAGTGAAATAAGCCCGTCACAAAAAGACAAACACTGCGTGATTTCAGTGCTATGAGGGTCTACAGTTGTCAGATTCATAAAAACGGAAAGTAGAATGACTGCCTGTGGCTGATGGAGGAGGGGAGCTGTTTTATCGGTGTAGTTTCAAATTCACAAGATGAAAAGAGTTGTGAAGATTGTTTACACAACAATGTATAACACTGCTGAACTGTACACTAAAAAATTAAAATAAGTTTTGTTATGTATTTTTTCCCACAACTAAAAAAAGTAAGAAAAGAATTTATAAATGCAATGGATAAAACGGACAGAAAAGTTAAGTTGAACCAAAATAATACCAATGTATTGTTGGTGGTTATGGAGTCCCGTGCTCCCCCACATACACACACACACTTGGAAAAGCATTACAAGTGGTATTATTTCAAAGGTGGTTCCTGTAGATGCTAATTATATTAATCTACTAGGTATTACTAGCAATAAATAAAGCTTAACTGTACATTATGTGAATTTATGAAGAGCAGTGATCTGTTTACTCGCTCAATAAATGTTTACTGATAACCTGCCACATGCCAAGCACTGTTCTAGACACTTCCTATACTTCAAGGAACAAAACAAAGGTCCTGCCCTTCTGACACAATCTAGCAGAGACGACATCATCATCATCATCATCATCATCATCATAAACAGAACAGATAAATTATCTAATATTTCAGAAACTGCAGGTGCTATTTTTAAGAAATAAGCAAGTGAGCAGATCAGGGAGTGCAGGGTGGCAGGGGAAGCCTGCAGGAGTGGTCACAGCCTGCCGCACTGAGCAGGTGAAATCTGAGCCAAGACCTAGGGCAGGTGTTCTAGGCAGCGGGATAAGAAGCACAAGGCCCTAAGGAAGGGGTGCAGCAGAGCACGGATGCCCATGTGGCTGGTGCAGGGAGCGAGGGGAGAGGAGAAGGCAGAGAGGGCCCTGAAGGACTCTGATTTCAGCAAAAAGGTAAGCGAACTTCTACAAGGTTTTGGAATAGCCTTTTACTTCCATTTTAATTCACAATACTTCAATCCAAATAAAAATCATGCTCTGAATGCTTGAGCCACGAAAAATTCTCCCACTGACCGATTTCTCAGCAGTTTTTAAATTTATTTATTGCTAATGTGTTATTCTATTCTAAAATCCATTCTAGCTATAGACTGACTTGTTTAAACTTATTACAAATCCAAAATTTTAAGTGCTGTTGTCACTAAAGTCACCTCAAGACAGGAATGGGTTTATAATGGATGAAATTCCATGCCTAAAAAGTAGAGCATAGGACAAGGCCCTATTTTCCCTTTAACTTAAATATAAGTAATTTGGTAGCGCTACTACCGTGAATGGTTTGCAACTTTTTGACAGGAAATACAAAAACTTTTACTATGCTACACTCCTTTTTAATTTAAAATAAAAATAATACTGAGTCCCATGGAATTCTATATTACTACAACGTATAATGCCTGTTTTGTTAATTCGTTTGCTCAACAAATATGCATTGAACACATATGTGCCGTGCCCGGGGGCTGTGTGTGTGTGGTGGTGATGTGGGGGTGGGAGAAGTTTAAAAGATGAACTGGTAAAGCCTCACAAGCAAGTGACATTTAAACAAAGACCTGAAAATAAAGTGAGGGAAGCTGGCCATGAGGTTATCTAGAAAAGCATCCCACAGCAAGGGAGCAGCAAGTGCAAAGGCCCTGAGGCAAGCATGCCCAGCCTGTTCTAGAAACAGCAAGGAGGCTGGTGCAGCAGGCAGAGAACCAGCTGGGGGAGCACTGACTGCCATCAGAGACGTCCAAGGGCACAGTGTGGCCATCACGTCCCATACACGGACCAGTGCAAGGGCACTGGCTTTTAACTCTCACCACGACAGGGAGAAGTGGTGTGCTCGGACTTCCGCGCTCGAAGGACCACTGATGCACAGAAGAGACTGGAAGGCGGCGGGGCAGAAACAGCTGGGAGCCACCACGATGCGGCTACTGCTGGGATAACTGGGGGCTGCGTCAGACCTTACTAAATAATAAGAACACCAATTTTTTAAAAACTGCACTGACTTTTAGCTACTGAACGGAGGGGTACAGAGGTTTTCTTTCATTCCTTTTATACAAGAGATCCTCCCCCCAAAATACAAGTCTTCGGTGCCAAGTAGAAACAATTGATATTAGTGACAGATGGTCTATGAAACATGCTAATCACCTCTTACTCTGGATTTCCTAAGCTCTCTCTTTATGGCAATTTAGTTCACCAGGAAATTAAACACTCGAACTCATTTAGTCCAAAGGCATTTATGAAACACCTCCGAAATATGTGCCGGAAACTGTGCAAAGGCCTGGAAATACAAACATGAATGAAATGCTAACTCCGGCCTCAGGATGCTGTACTTAGCTTCATTCAGAAACACCCTCACATAGTTATGATTTAATATTATACCATCAGCTTCAAACAAGAATCAATAAAAAGCCCTCCAGGTAAAGGATGTTTCTGAATCCTTGATGAAAGTATTTATTAAAGACAGTGAGCAGCTGTAGACAACTACAAAAGTAAACTTAGTTTCACAGTGGGGAAAAAGTGCCTTTTCCCGCCATATGAGTTTTTAAGCTATTAAGAGCTGTGAAATTCCTCTTTCCAATCAGTGCTAGAAAGTGCAGAGCGAAAGTATAATCTCAGTGACCTAACCACCCATCACGGGAGGCAGTACCTCCCAACGGTGGCAGTGGAACTCTGAAACGATGAAGGCCCCACTCCCCAAGGGCCCGGCGCCCGTGCGTCTTAAGGCCCACAGGAGCTTGGGGTGCACGGACTGGGCAGCTGGCTGAGATATGCTGGGGCATCTTCCATTCCTCATTAAGCCAGTCATTTCAATGGAATGGCTCTATCACATACAACTCCAACGGCTTAAAGAACTGTAATGAAAGCTCTCTCCCATTCGTTTGGAAGTTGGGTAAAATAGATAAATTAGTGAATGAATTGATATAGGATATGCCAAAAAAAAAAAAAAAAGTCACCCTTTTTCAATCCCATCGTATCCCGGGCCAAAATCACTCGTTTGTATTTCAAACCTACTTGGGATTAAGAAGTAATTACATATTTTGGTGTAAATGGCTTCCCATCAAACTACAGTAAGTTAAATAAAATCAAACAAGAGATAATCGGTCAACAAAAAACTTTATCACCTTTTTTGCTAAATTACATCAGAAACAATTTGAAAGCAATACATCTGAAGACAACTCTCTTACACATGAGCCAGCCAATCAGGAGCTGATTACTGCATTCGATTAGTGCTAAGCAATCATCTGAAAAATAAAATACTGAATCTTGAGTTTATATAGCCACTTCCCAATAATACAGAGGGTCCTCATATATTTACTTCGTTTTGTCCACACAAATCCTACAGTTGAGACAGAGCAGCAAGGATATTCACAGAAATAAAAGTATACTTACTACCAATACCATTTAACAGAGAAACCTGAGACACAGGAAGATTAACTGTGAGCTCCTGTTGGGGACACCCAAAAGGTCCCATGGTTTCATTCACAGAACTATGCATGTCAATAAAGTATAAAAAACACCCACACGGTAGGGCACCTTCAGGAACACTCACAAAAAAGAGTCAAACGTAACACAGCGAACGGTAAGCATACAGAAGTGAACCTCCAGAAATAACAATCCTGAAATGCACAGGTTTATTCCTGAAGATCACGCTAAACTCAAACTGTGCCACAATCTTTAGTAGCGAGTGTCACACTAGTCAGGTTTTCACGCCTCAACTGAAGACTCATTCTGAGGACGAGAATGGGCGTCTTCAGAACAGAAAGGTTTCCTCCTGGCCGTGACTTTTTTTACTTACAGTAGGAAAGTGATTCATGTTACATTATAAAATGTTTGGTATAGTGAATAGAGTGTTTAAAACAGTATCAAATGTACTTTCTCAACTTTCATTTCCTTTAATAAAATTTCCTTGAGTTCTAAAAGTTCTAAAAGAAGAACACTAACCGTGGAAATCATTTGTCACTGAGACCCCACAGCATTGACCAATTTCAGACACGAGCCCAAGACACCTCCCTTCTGCCACTTCCCTCCCAGGGAAGGGTTCCGAGAAGTCTCTGCTTCTCCTTCTGGGTTCTGATGTGGTGGGTAGAGGGTCCGTCCCTGCAGTCCTAACAGCCTGCCAGGAACCACCCATGAAGACGACACTGCAGCACACTCCTTCGTCCACGCCTACAGAGGTCAGAGACTCCCGCTCATCCCACAAAGGCATCGTACCTCAGAGGGGGCAGGTCAACAGACAGGGACTTCAAAGGAAGGTGACACCTGCCCTCTGACCCATAAGCCCCAAAAAGAAAGAGCTAAAAGGAAGCAAATATTTCCTAAAATCAGAGACTGGGCACTGTGCTGTTCATAACTTTTATGCAACACTGAGCATACTTGGACAATTTTGTAAATGATAGATTTTCCATTAGTTCTCCTATTTGGAGGACAAAAGTAACTACCAACTTTGCTGTTACTTCTCTAGGTACTCACTATTAAAGTATCCGAGATAGCTACTGAAAAACATTTTTCCTTATATATTCTTGCAGTAGGATTCAAGGGAGAATATTTCCAAATACTCCAAAATAATTTGGAAATTAGTATAACCAAATAAAATAGTCAAAAGTATAGAAGTATACTAAAATCACTGAAAATTTCTTGACAAAAACATAAAAGAACTTTTCAAAATCTGGGAGAAAAGGTTTTTCTAATACAAAATGAAACAAGATAAAAGAAAAATTGATAAATTTGACAAAGTAAAAATAATTCTTCACAGGTAAAAAAATAGCATTAACAAACTAAACAAATAAAAAATATCTACAAAACATGTGTCAAAAGGCTAATTTTCTTTAAAAAAAGTCTTTATTACAAGAAAAAAGACAAAAGAAAAATGAAAAGTGACATAAAGAGAAAAGCTCACAGAAAAAGAAACACAAGTGGCTGTATAAAAATTCATTAGGGGAATTTTCAAATACACACTAAGTAGAAAAATTATATGATAAAGTCCCATGTACACGTCACCTAGTTTCAACAATTATCAACACATGTCCAGTTTGTTTCTCCTGTAGACCCTAGGCCACCAACCTCTCTTAAAACAAACTCCAGACATCATACCATATGTAAATACTTTGAACAGGTACTTTTTAAAATATAGCCCCCATATATCTTTGTCACACCTAACAAAATTAACTATAATTCCTTAATATCTAATAAAATGTGTTCGAACCTCAACTGTCTCAAAAATGTTAGAGCACCGATTCCGGCAGCATGATCATACCTGCTCCAACGCAGAAACCACTCAAATACCCATCTACAACTTAACGGATAAATACACTGTGGTAGATAATTTGTGGTTGTTTTTAAAAAATGGCCACCAATTGTTTAACACAACTCCCATAAAGACGGAGGTTTAGGCTCCCTCCCCTTGAATCCAGACAGGCGTGCGTCTATTTCTACCAACAGAGTCCAGTGGGTGAGATGCCATGTAACTTCCAAGGACGGTTGCTCTCAGGAAGCTTCCTCTGGGATCCCAGACAACACACTGCGAAAAGCCAGGGCCTCGTAGAGGAGCTGCAACCAAGGCACAGCCGCCGTTACAGCAACCGCTGTGCAGGTGATGAGCTATTCCCCAAACAGAAGAGGAAGCGCATGTAGTGAAGACATTATGCCACCAACTGAAGCCCCTACACTGTCCAGTTGGAGCCTGGTGTCTCATTTCAAGAGCCCAGAGCGAGAAAGCTCATCTCCAAGTGGCTGTGGTTTTGCCTTCCACCAGAAAGATGCTAACTGGGCATTTCTTAAAGCTCCTCTCCCCCTCAAGACCTCTGCTTCTGGATACTGCCATTAACCCACTCTGGTCACGTACGATCGCCAAGGCCATAACACCCTTTCAGCAGCCATGTCTGAACACGATCTAAAAAGTCCACTCAACAGTTGAGAAGAAGCAAAGCAAGTTCCAAGTGGAAGTTTCTGTCTCCACTGAAGCTGTGTTTTAGATACACCGCTGGAAAAATGAAATACCACTTAAAAACATGTAGGTGTTCTAGTCAACAGTCCCAGATGATCCTGGTCTTCGAGACACCCCAGCCATGCACGTGAGTGGAGGGACCGCCACATGCTCCAAACACCACAGGGCAGGGACGACTGTCCCCACCGCATTCATAACCCGCACGGCTCGTGAGCATAAAATGGTGGTTGTTTTACTCCACTAAGTTTGGACTGGTGTGTTGTACAGTAATAACTAATCAGAACCATAGAGCTATTTTTAAAAACCACAACAAACTACACAGAACAAATGGATGAATTCCAGACACACTGTTAAAGGAACCTGGTAAAAAGGAGTACAAGGTTATAATTCCATTTATATCAGTTCAAAACCAGGCAGAACTAAGCTATAGTTATAGAAGTCAGAAAAGTGGTTCCCTTGGGTGGGAGTAATTACTGGAAAGGGGCACAAGCGAGGCTTCTGGAATGCTAGGATAGTGGATGTCCTGATCTGGGTGGTAGTTATTATTCTGTGATCACTTAGTTAAAAAAAAAAAAAAAATCACTGAGCTAAATGCTTAGAATTTGTGTACTTTCTCCAGGATATTATGTTATACTTCAAAAGAAAAAAAAATTAACTAGTAGAGCTTGGTAACCCAACAGATGTAAAGATGAAAAGGAGAAATGTAGGATGACTCTAAGTTTTCAGGCACGAATGACTAATAACACCACTGACCAAACGGTTAATCCTGGGGAAACGCCAACAGGAACAGAAAGCAGAGACCAGGTCCTGCTCACTCCATATTCAGGTACCTAGCACAGTAGTGAACGCAGAGTCACTCCGGCCTCCAAGACAGTCCTCTCATTCTCATTACACCTCTCGCCCGCCCCTCCTGGTCTCCTTGGTCACCTTTCCGCCCACCCACTCTTAATACTGGGATCCCAGTACTAGGATAACCCAGCCTTTCAATCTCATTCTTCTTTACACACGCACCTCTTTCTCCTGTTTTTTCAATCTCAGTTGAGGGTATCATCACCTACTTGCTTGCTCCTTTAAGCTGGAAACCCCACAGTTGTCCAAGATTTAGGACTGCAGTTAGCTAAACCCAATAAAAAGAAATGTCACGGGATAAAGATAAGCTTTCATGGCTGGACCCCAAAACGAATGCATGAAATAAAAGAAAGAAGAGAGGGCTCAGATAAACCTATGGGTTTAGCTCGAGGGTGAGTGTATGATGGGGTCATCAAAGGGCCACAGCTGATAAGAACAGTATGCAGGAGGCAATACGCTTTCCTCTATTCTCAGAGGTGCTGTATCTAAAACATGAGATGTGGCTACTTTTTACTCATCAAGCCAGCGGCCTGGAGTACTGCATTCAGTTCTAAGTGCTACAGTTTTAAGATGGCCAGCCACCAACACAGAGGAAAGCCACCAACGTGGTGAACTGACATGACAGCACGCCTTGTAAGAACAGCTAACGAAGTGGATGGAGACGCTTCAACTCAAAGAGGCCGGAAAGACCGACGACTGTCCTCGCGTATCTGAAAGGATGTCGCGTGGACAGGGCTTCGGCTTGTCCTGTGTGTCTCCAACAGACAGAATCAGGTAGAAGAAACACGCGGCCTTCCGCTCAATGTAAGAACTTACCAACAGTCAAACCTTCATTAAAAACAGGACAGGTTGTCTCTACAGCAGTGGTTGTCCGTGGGGGACAATTCTATCCCCTGGCCAGGGGTGATGCTGAACACACTAAAATTCAGAGAACAAACCTCCACGGCAAAAAACGTGATCCATCAAAGACGTCACTAGTCCCATGGCTGAAACACGCTGCTCCGTGGGACTGCGGTCCCTGTCATCGGAGGTTCTCCATTATAGGCCAGGCAATGTGATGCTATCCAGTGACTTTCAAGAATGACGACAGCACAGCTGAAGCTTATTGGATTTCGTTAACTGATGTCACCATCAACAACATAGATAAAAAATAAAAAGAATGATGGAAAACGAGCTTAAAAAAAAAAGATTAACTGTTTCAAGTCACTCTCTAGAGGAAACTATCTCCAGGGATGTTAAAGTGAGGATGAGGATGAGGATGATGATGATATTTACTGAACAGGGACTGTGGGCCAGACCATCACACCGAGTGACTAATGCACACATTTCAGTTAATTCTCACAACCACCCTACGAGGTAGGTATTTTACCTTGATTTGATGGTCAAATTAGGTTGCCCTAATGTCCTACAGCAGTCGGGATCTGAACTCGGATCTACCTGACATCACTGTCCAAACCACACACGCCTAACGACTTCCAAAGCTGCTGAACTACAGGAAACAAATGAAGCGCCACACACTCTGGAAGCAGCGAGACAATGCAGCCTGAGACGGTCTGCGCTCACTGCAAACCTAACTGGCTCAGAGAAAGGGGAAAGGATTATCTGAAGTAGTCCTGCAATGAAGGAGAGAACAATTATCCTGATCGTCCCCAGTTGCCTACTTCTGCAAGCGCCAAGAAGCTCTTATGGACCCACAGAATCGCAGTCAGAAGCTGAGATTAACGATGGCATCCCTTTATCCACAGGCGTGAAAGCTCGGGATGGACAGACGTTTGAACATCCCCGACTGGGAATCCTGCCCTTAACAAATACACTAGATGCAGATACATGGTTTCTTGGCTGCCTACACTCACGCCCATCTGTCAGCATGGCACGGTGCCTGCTCACATGTTGGTCAAACTGTCACTAGGGCATAGGTGCCAAGCAATGATAGTTTTAAATGGGCAGCTTGCATAGCACTGTAAGAGCTTGCTCTTCAGCAGAAAAAAAAAATCCTCTATAATACTGAAGGGCTGCAATTACAAGTGATTTATCCTTGGTCAATCTCAACATTTCAGGGAAAAAAGACCCAGACTAATAGAAAAGAGTCAGACTAAGGAAAATTCAAATCAAACAGAAAGCACTTTGAAGACAAATAAGTAGTTGCACTAGGCTTCTCGCACTGCCAAGCCCCCGCGAACACATGCCACGGTAATGCTATGCGGTAAAATCTTTTGCTCAACAAGTCACCATTGAGTCTTCTTAAAAATGTAATAATATGCTTTTCCGTGTTCTAAACTCAAAAGTAGAAATGCATTGATATTTAGTAGTTTGTCTGACATTCAAGAAGTTCTATTACTTGAGTGGTTATTTTTTAAATGACACAAGTCTAATCTATATCCAAGATGATTGTTTAAATGCACAAAAGAAAGCAGAAACCAAATGCGAGTCCCACAGATGAATAGAAAAAAAAGTCCAATTTGTTCAGGAAAATAAATCAAGAAGTGAAGTGGGTGCTAATAAAACAGAAACTACGTGTCCTCGTTCACAATAAATTAGGACTTGAGGGCTGCCACCTGTCACATCCCCAACTTTAATGTTCCCAAACTACATGTAGATGCCTGTTCCACCCTTAAAGATCTTAGGGATCACGGGCCCGAAGTATCTAACGTCCTCATTGCCTGGAAACGCTTCCCGAAGATTAAACCCAAATGCTGCAGCGAGAGCCATCTGTCCTTCCTCAGTGCTCAGTGGTTTTGAAGGAGAGCTGGTCATCACTCTCCGCACAGATCTTCACATACAAGAATCAGGACAGACTGATAAACAAGCCCTGAGTCTCCTCCTCTCTGCCACAATAAATAAAAGTGACTCCATTCGTTTTTCCTCATTAGACCAATTTATCAACTCTGTGTTTATCCTTCCAGTTGCTCACCTTTTGGACCCTTTTTAGACCTGATAAGAAACGTGAGCCAACAGAAACCACTCTGCTTCCCGCATGTTAGACTTTCTAAAGAAAGTAACATTAATACAAAGGCAGCTGGAAGTCCAGCAGAGTCCTCAGTATCCGTCTGGAAGACTGTGAAAATCTGAAACCTACCAGGATTCTGGAAAGTACTAGGAACTCAACAGTCTGACGTGACACCACATGGAAAACACATGTAACACAAAGCGATAAGTCAAGTTAAGGGCCATGGTTACTGCCTGTCCTTCCTACCAACGTATCGCCGCCATGCATGGCCTTAAAACAACTTTTGAATATCATATGCACAGTATCATTTTCCTGCTCAAGAACCTACAGTACCCTCCTAGTAGCCAAGGAGACTGATTACGCCCTGCACTGTCTAAGCAGCATTCTCCCGTACTCATGAACTAACTGCCCTTCCTTCACTTCCCTCCTCCCCCTCACTGGCACGGCTCCCCAAAACAGCCAATTCTTACTTATTTGCTCTAGGGCCTATCTTTGCTCATGCCACACTCTAAAACGTGTTCCAACTTCCTCTTTATCTATATACACTTTTTTCAAGACTCACGCCATGTCATACCCCCATAAATCTCTATTAATTTTTAAACTTGATTGTTTACTCATTTCTTATCTTCATTTTGGTATGCAGTTGATAGTGTGTGGCCAACTGATTCTTTACAAAGGTAAAATAAATAAATAATTCAACGGGGCAAGGGTAATTAATATTTTCAACAAATGGTTCTGAAATAGCTGGACAAAGGACATACAAGTATTATACAAGGACCACATGCAAAAGGAAAAGAAATAAGAGAACCAAGACCTAAACCTCATATCCTAGGCAAAAATTAACCCCAAATGGATCACAGATCTAAATATAAGACATACAATTATAAAACACTTAGAAGAAAACAAAGAACACCTTCCTTACCTAGGGTTAGGCAAAGAGTTCTGAGACATGATGACACCAAAAGCACCATCCATATATCAATAACTTGGACTTCATCAAAATTAAAAACTTGTGTGTTGCAAGACACTGTAAGAGAATGAAAAAGACAAGCCACGGGCTGAGAGAACAGATTTACAAATCACACATTTGACAGAGGACTGGCATTCTGAATACATAAAGGGAAACCTCAAACTCAACAAGAATAAAACAAACAATGCAGTTACAAAATAGGCAAAAGTTGAACAGACAAGTCAGCAAATAAGACCCTGACGGAAAAGAAGCACGTGAAAAACGTTCAGTGTCATTAGCCATTAGGGACATGCAAACGAAAGCCATGGGGAGATACCACTACACGCCTAGCATAATGGACACGACAAAAAAATGCCGGCGACACCAAATGCCGACAAAGACTGGGGGAGACTGGATCTCTCATTCCGTGATGACGGCACTGAAAACTGGCCCAGGTAGGCTGGGAAAAGCCTGGCGGCTTCTTAATGACATACACTCACCCTACGGCCCAACAGTTGCACTTCTGGGCATTTGGCCTAGAAAAATGAAGATGTACAAACTCATACTAAAACCTGTACACGAGGGTTCGCAGCAGCTCTGTGTGTAATGGCCCCAAACCAGAAACCACGCACAGGCCCTGTAGTGAGTGAAGGCTAAATACGATGTGGCCATCAGCAGACAAGCACAGCGCAATTACCAAACTAGAATATCGGCCCTGGTACAGCATTAACTAGACTACTTATTCAAATTTCAGTTCGTACCTTCTTTTTGTTTGTGTGTGGAGTTCCATGGCATTTTATGATGTGTAAAGACCCAAGTAGCTATCACAGTGATCAGGATACAGAACTGTCCTGACCCCCAAGAGATTCCCTTGTGCCGCCTCTTTAGTTATGCGCCCCTCAGCCCTAACTGCAGCAAAAACTAACCTGCTCTCCATGTCTATGATTTTGTCATTTCGAGAACATTACATAAATGGAATCATGCAACCACACAGCCTTTTGAGACTAGCTTTTTTCACTCAGTACGTCCTTGAGCTCCATCCACACTGCTGCACATGTCAACAGTTTGTTCCTTTTTATCAGTGGTGTTTCATTACTGGGCTAGTCCACAGTTTATTTAACCATCACCCACTGAAGGACGCGACGGTTGCTTCTGGTCTCTGGCTACTTACTATGCACAAAGCCCCTGGGAACACCATGTACGGGCATTGTTCCTCTAGGAGACACGCCCAGGAGTACAACTGCCTGCTGGGTCATAGGTTAAATGTATGTCTGACTTTTAAAGGAACTGCCAAACTAATTTCCAGAGTGACTGTACCACTCTCTACATTCCTGCCAGCAACATGAGAGGTAATTTAAATTTGAAAGTCTCACTTTCTAAAATATTTTCTAAAAGTAGAAAAAAAAGATTAAGCCTTAAATGTTGTAACCTGACCATAGCTTTTTAAAAATAAATTTCAGAATGTTTTTTCTGACTCCCAAATAGCACTTTTTTCTTATTACCTCTTTATAATGATATAATCTATATGTTGATAGCTCTGTGTGCATAATCTGTATGTTATATAGTAAAATAACTGAAAAAAAAGCAGTACTGCCAGTAGACACAGTAAGTTGTTTTTATGTCTTTCGGACAGTCTATGAAGGCTAAAGGTTAAGAGCACTTTCTTCCAGTGTTACAAAATGTGAGCACAATGCGTTTACACACAGTATCATCCCACAATGCCCTTTGTTCAGCTGTTACTTGGTGAAATGAGTTGAGAAAATTAACCTGAAATAAAACTGCAGTTATTTAGATTTCTAACCTCATAATTTGTTTTTAAATTTTAGGTATAATTGACCATTAAGTAATGGAGTCTCTTTTGGGTTCTTGAAATCAAAAGCTAGGCCTAGAGCAGACATAGATCTGCCCCATGCACAAACCTGCCAGTCTGCAAAGAGAAAATGTAAAAATGCAAAGGAAGAAACTAGAAAACCCCCAAAAGAGTGGGATGGTGTGGGCCTTCTTCCTGATATCTTTCCAGGACCAACTATACTGCTCCAGATAATGAGCTCCACAAGGCAAATGTGCCCTTCCAATAAAGTATGCTATTTGCATAAAGTATATGACAGCACATTCCCAAATCTCAGTATATCTTCCCACTTAATGTATACAGCTTATTGATAAACATTTTCATGTGTGTTTAATGTTCACTGTAAATATCTGATGTGTGATCAGTGTGTCTTAATTTTCAGATCCTAGAGTACTGGTTTCCCTCCTATGGGCCAGAGACCCAAGGACAGAATCGTAAAAATCCACATGCCGACATGAAGGCTAAATAAATGATTCACAATGCATTTTTCCCAGCTGACAAAGTTGTCGCTGTGACTAATAAAATTCTTACTAAGTTTATTAAAGAGTATTATTAAAAGTAGGTTCTTGTCATTAATATTTATTGGTGACTATTAAAAATCTAACTCCTCTTACAGGGGAGGGCACACCTCATATCTCTTTAGACTCTCTGAAGAGCTTTTCTTTTGAACAGTATTGCTCATACGTCACCCGGAACAAGAATAGAATGTGCTTGCACTTGAGTGCAAAGATTTAAGACAACTTTAAGAGAGATGGAGCAGGAGTATTTGGGAAAGTACATGAAATTGCTTCGCAAGAGAAACCTCAGATGCTAAGTACTTAAAGAGCACCCAAGAGACAAGAGGGAATAATACCCAAGGGCTTATCTCTACAATGGCAAGTGGGGACATAGTCACAAGAGTTTGGGTCAAAAGAGCCAAACATCCCGGAGTACAATCACATCTTGGTTACACCACCTAGCTAAGTCCTTGTTAGGATTCGATCACCTTTCTAAATTAATCTTACACCTTTATTAGAAATTCCATATTTACTGTATTTTACCAATAATGATGTAGTTTTTCAAATGTGTCCTACACATTTTTTGACTTATGTGCTGAATGCTAGATAACTAAAGTCAAAAAGAATGACCTCGGTTAACATGAAACAAAGAAAACTTGCTTCAACAAAACACTACAATAGCGGGAATAAGCTGCACCTAGCAGTTCCTGACAGAGTAGGCACATGGTAGCTGAATAAATGAGTTCATTTCTGCTCACTCTGAAAAATAACCTCAGTGAGCATGTAAAATATCCTGCCAGTCTGAAAAATATTCTCCAGTCCCATTCAGTTACCGATCCATTCTCAAAACCCATCAAGACCAATTTTTATGAAAGCCTCACCCACAGAAATAAAAAGGAAGAATTTAATTCCCATTAAGTTCACTGCCTAATAAATGGAGATATCAGCACAGCTGTATAAATTCAGGAGTCATTCTTTATTTGATACAGGGAAAATTGTGAAGCTTTGCTTCATTTTCAGTAAGCTTTATTTTTCAAATCAAAAATATTCTCAGTTCTATTTTTCAAATCAAAATTCTATTCTTAGTACATTATATCTTAGTAGAGATGGCTTTAAGGGAAAAAATACGGTTGTCTAAATAAAAATCTTGTTTATTCTATTCTAGGTATCTAGGACATTCACTTAGCTATTTGTTATTTCACATTTGTTCTCAAAAACAAAAGCTGGCCTATTTGAGAAATTTAATTTTAGGGTCTGTCAACATTTTAAATGCATTACTGTGATTTTTAAAATATACATTTGCATCCTGGAATAAAACTTGGCTTAAGCTTTCCCTATAACCATTTCCTGGGCACTAACTAACTTATTATATGCCAGGTTCTATGCCTGACACCCTACTCATCATCTCATTTGTTTAACAAATATCCTCATAATTTTTGTAGCACTGAACATAAGAAGCCATTACACTATGAACTTGACACTATTTGTACTAGATATTAGCACTAAATTGACAGCATGCTTAGCATAAGCTTGTCATTAAACTCAAGTTGTTCTATTGTATTAACACAGCATCTCATCAGAGATGTTGAGATGCAAAAAACACCATCTGTGGTGGCTTCAGCTAAAAATGTATTGATTACTTAAAGTTACAGTCCCTTCCCTAGGTAGCAGATAAACATAACCTTATCTGCCCAGAAATTTAATTCCAATTACTGTATGCCATTTTGAACAGCGCAAGCATAATCTGAATAAAATGATTACATAAAGAACCCTTGCTTCCCTGTGAAATTGCTTTAAAATTGTGGATTAAATTCTCCCTAAAAGTATCATGCTCAGCATGTCATGAAAAGTAAGGTGTCTTCATGCTGAATTCTTAAAAAGAGATGCAGCTCTACAGTTTTGTTTTGTTTCTTACTCTTGCAAATTTCAGATTCAACAGATGGGCGATTCCAGTTTAAAAAAAAAAAAAAACTAATTAAAAACGCTCTTTAACAGTTCCCTAAAAGCACCACCCTCCCAAAGGCAAAATTGATATTTCTAAATTGTTTCAAAAAGAGAGATGACAGAAAGGAAGAATCTATATAAAAAATAATGAAAAAAATAAAAAGACAAAAGGGTGACCTGATAGAAAAGTTAGGAAAATGGATGGCCTCAAAAGGTACCTAGTGTCGGTCTCCCTCTCTCTCAACACAGAGACTCTGGTGCTGTTTATAGAATTTAACTAAATGACCTAAGAGTTTTCAGACTAGGGCCAAAAACTATTTCGACAGTAGGAAAAATTATCTGGTGCTCTTCTTTCAGTAAAAGGGTGCCACCCCGTCACCGAGGGAAACGGAGGAACTGCCTGTCAAAGGGACAGGCAAATCCCTTGTAAAACGCCCCTCGGAGCCCCCACCGCCTTGCACCGGACCCTCAGGCGCAAGCTCTCACCGGACCTCACCCGGATACGGACTGGTAAGGAAAGGGATGGTCCTGGAAGCCATCCTCGGGGGGGAAAAGCTCAGGTCTGAAGTCAAAAGTCACCTCTTCTGAGATGTTCTACGTCAACCCCACCGCTGTGGCCCACATTCGCCTGTCCTCGTTTTAAAGAAGCTTTTCAGTATCTGCGAATTATCCTGTTTGCTTCTTTCTATTCCGTGTTTTCCCTACAGAATGTCAGCCCCATGACAGCTGAGGGACCTTAGTCTTCCAGGCTAGCACAGAGCCCACCTTTCAGACCGGGCCCCGAGCGACTAGGACACGGAGCAAGTCTGGCGATGCCGAGACGCCGTCCGGAACGTGGCACCAATCCCGGGGGCCGGCTGGAGGGTGCAAGCAGCCCGGGGTCGTGGCCGGGCCTGAGGGACATCAGGCTGGGGGGACGCCCGCGCCGCCCGCAGCCCCCGGCGCCGCCCGAGGTCACAGCCGCCCGGTCGTCCCAGCCCCGGGCCGCCCCCTGCGTGGCACCAGCTCGGCGCCCGCGCCCCCGGCCCGCGCCGCCTGCAACCCCCTACCCCGAGCCGCAGACCCGTCTCCTGCTGCCCAGTACGAACTTCCCGCCGCTTTCGCCAACTCGCAACTCCGCGGCAGCGCCGGCTCGTCACACCCCGCAGTATGAGGCCTTCCCATTGGCCCGGGGGCGAGCGGGGGAGGCGGGACGAGCGGGACGCCGCGCAGGGGGCGGAGCTCGCGCGTGCCGGCCGCCCCCTGGAATGCCGGGAGCCTCAGGCCGGCGCCGCCACTGCATGCTGGGAAATGAAGTCTTTCCCAGGCTGAACGGGAGGGTCCCAGTCGCTCTACCGCCTGGGGTGCTGGGGAATGAGGGTCACGGCCTCTGACTCTTCCCTGATGCTCAGAGGCTGTGCCCCTCAGGGCTGTTCGAACCATAGTAGTTCTCACCAGGCTTCGCGGTTGCTTGATTTATTAAATGACTGTGTTGGCAACGGGTAGGATGTAAAAGAAGTCCTGTGTTCCCACTGGCTGAGTCTCCCCACTGAGTCTCTCGTCAGCCTACTCGAACTGGGGTGTTTTCCACCTTCTGGTCTGCCACCCTGGAATGCTTGTCCCACACAGCTTGATCCAGTACACTGTGGCCTTGTTCTGGAAGCAAAATGTTATAGCTCTTCCACTTTGTAGCTTTGTTAGGTTAATTAACCCCTATGAGTCTCAGTTTCCTGTTTCCATCAGGATTAAATGAGATAATATATAAACAATACTTTGTATATACTAGGTACTCAATAAATAGTAGATAATATTAATATTATTCTGCCCACCCATCGCCATGTGTCTAAATCCTACCTTTCAAAACCTACTTCAAAGTCCACCAAACCTCCAGTCCTTCACCCATAATTCTCTTATGCCAGTTTGCTTTGCACTTATGGTCAGTTGTCTAACCTCCATTACCCATGAGACTATAAGCTTATTGTGGACTGGGACACTGTCCTACGTCTAAATCATCAAAACTACAGGCAGAAGGAGACTTACAATGAAGCTAAGAGAACAAAAGCTTCAGAGCCTCATTTGCACAGTCCCTTCTACAGCCCTGGGAAGGGCCATAACAAAGTATTTACATCATTTGGGGGTGGGAGGTTATTTGCTATGTCGGATATTTCTGTATGATTTTCTTAAATCTCCAAAGCTGTGTGAGCTACAGTCTCCACAAAACCTGGAATCACTCCATCCATTGGACAGTGTACTACTGTGCATGATCACCTACATTTGCCCCTCCAGGTCCCCTCACCTGCCCCACATCCTTCTCCAGCCTGCCCTCCGCCCCGGGAGGCTGAGCTCTATAAACCCCTTCAAGGTTCCTAGCTCCCTGGCTTCTGTTGGATTTGGCCAGTGGAGAACCCCACAAGGGATTAGAAGGAAAGAAAAAGGTTGCTGAGGGTAGGGATTCCCCTGGATCCTTGTTAGCAAAGTCACCTCCAGTTGGTTGGGTCCCTTAGCTGAAGGCCACTGTTCCCTGGTTCTGCCTTCCAACTTGCAGTGACAGCTTCCTTCCTTCACGCCTCAGACCCACAGATGAAAACACCACAGGCTGCTGCTGAACCACAAGTTCCTGCTCTGTTGCTGTTGTTTCCACCCCCACACCTTCGCTGGGAGTCTCACTGTAAATAAACCCTCCTCGAATTATCCTGTTTCAAACGTGTCATCTGCTTCCCGTTGAGACCCTGATGGAAACCCATGCACAAGGTGAGCACTCGATGAACATTTGTTGGCAAAGAGCTCTTAAGATTCACACATCTTATGGGTGTGGAATTCTCCAGCAAGACTCTGTGGCCAGAATCCATTGAGAGAAAAATATTCTACACACACACGCACATGCACACACATGCACACCCACACACACATGCTAAGAAAACTTGGAACAGAACTTATCTGTCACACTGTGACCACGTTCCCCTAACCTCACCATCCACATGCAGAAGAACTGTCCCTGCTTCCTCGCTGGGTTGACAATTGGCTGGCCTTAAAGCGCAGTGAAACACACAACAGTTCATGGAGTATTCCAAGGTGAGAATGGAATGTGTTTGTTCTGGAGCTCATGGCTCCCTCACCCTCAGTCGGATGGCTTACTTTGAAACACTACTTAAATGCGGCTATGTTCCAAGGCACTTGCCAACACCTCCAATACCACCCACACGTGCTGAAATGTCCCACCAGTGCAGAGGATGGCAGGATACAAGTCCAAGCTGCCATCACAGAGACAGCTTGTCTGAAAGGCTGTAGGTGGGGATGCTACTCTGGGACATAGGAGAAGGCCCCTCATAAATGTTTATGAGTTATGCTTGCTATCAAGGTCAGGTTTGTGCAGAAGGCTGACCAGCGAGGACTTTCTGTGGCTGGGCTATGGAACTGAAGAACTGAACTAGGGAGGGCAGGTTCATGAATATAGTCCTGCCATATTCTCAAAAATGTCTCTACAGTCCAAGCAAATGTTTACTGAGCACCTACTGTGAGCCAAGGATTGGGCTAATCTCTAGGGACTCAGGTTCTGGTTCACCTAATGTTTAAGGTGGCCCTACTATGTGTTAAGCTCTGTGCTTTTTCACATATATTATCTCAATTCTTAAAGAGGAAAAAAAAAATCTGAGAGTTTAAAGAGTCCAAGCCCCCTGGATTTACTTCTAAATGTGTTTTTCCTGCCCCAGTATGCGCAATCTCAGTACATGAGGAAACATCTCATAAGGAAATAATTTCGATGCTGTGATAGAGATTTTGCAAATGCTGTCATCGTCAGGAAATGGGATTCCTGAATGACAGATCATCGTGGATAAAGCAGGGTGACCCATGAGTGGGATTCAACCCAATGAATAAAAATTTCTAGCTGCCCAGCAAGGGTAGACCAGCTAAACATCTACATACATGGCATTGGTATGGATTTGCCAGTAGGCCCTGGAGTGCCCTTATTTATTTCCAGGAGCTGCCCCAACCCTGCTAACCCTAGCACAAAGGCACAGAAAGGTCACCATAGCACAAGGCAGTTCAGGAAAGAGAGAGGAGGTTGGTATAGGCTACATCATGGTGGAAACTCTGTCTGCGAAGTTCAAACGAACGTGATAGTCACTAGCAAGCAGCGCTGCCCTGGCAGGCTGCCCAGCAGACGCTGGCTCTACCCATGCGTCGGTTCACGAGTCCTTGTCCTTGTTCCTTTCATCTGTAGAATGGGAACACTCATTCTAGCCCAACCAGTTCTCTGCCTCCAGGTTGACGGCAGGTGACCAAGGGAACATATAAGAACTTTGATCTATGTGGAACAAAGCTACTAGGCTATCATTACTCCCTGGAGGCAAGGTGACAGCGACCCAGGGGAAAATTACCTCCTGGGAGTGGGAGAGGGGGGAGGGATGGGGCGCAGAGTGTGCTCAGGGGCCTTCTGAGGACTCTGCCCTGCTTTCTACTCCGTCCCCTTTTGACGCCTCATCTCATCCCAGGTGCCCACAGCCCTTCTTTCCATTTTGAAAAAGGATGTTTAAGTGTCTATCATGCGCCAGTCACAGGGTCCTAACAGATTTGCAATCCTGTGGAATAAGCAGACATGTCCGCAGATTCCAGTCACTCTTATTTTTGTGAGCATTTATTACCAGCTGAGAAAACCATCTCATGGAACCCTGAGAGGTGGGTGTTATGATCCCCAGGGCCCAGACGAGGAGACCAAGCCCCAGAGGAGTGAACCGATTCGCTTGTGGTCACACTGCTAGTGATGAGCAGAGATGTCCGACACAGTATCCATCCTGATATCAGTTACGGCTGCCGATGTTGGAGAAGGTAGTGAGACTTAGTGCAGTGACAAGGCAGGAAGAAGAGCGAGGTGTTCTCCAGGCTCCGCAGACAGATAACGCCGACCTACTTACTCTGCTGAACTAATTAGCGACTCCCATTGTAGCCGCGATTGGGTTCTTTTGGGTTTAATGATGCAATAATTGATGAGTATAGATTCTTCTGCCGTCAGACGTGGAATGCATGGGGTGTTCAAGTCTTAGGGAAATGTTCCCTCCTTCTCTTTTTTTCTTCATCCTGATGCTGATTACATTGATAATGGTGATGACAATGATGATGATAATGGCAGCCTCCATGTCTTAAGGTTTAAGCATTTTCCGGGAATTGTGTTAATAATTCACAAACAGTATTTCAAGAAGTCTTCGCAGTAACAGTTGAAGTTTGATATCTTCCCCTCCTGCATGGCAGAGATAAGAAAACGGAAACTGAGACAAGCTAAGTATCTGGCTGATGGTCACACAGCTAGTAAGTGATTCAGTAGGACAATAAGCCAAGGGTCCCACCGATGCACAAGACCAAGCATGAACCACTCTCCACACAGTGCACCAACCACTCATCACTTCATATGTTTCATCTCCTGAGCTGCTATAGTTATTGGTCCTCCCCAAGTTTTGAGAGATTAATAGCACAGGAAAATTCTTGCACCTCCCAGAAGAACCGAGTTGTCCACCAGTGTGCAGTTGAAACCCTCCCAACTCGGGATGATGCGAGATGTCTATGCATGGCTTGCTTTCTGCCCACTGGTCAGGAGAAGGGGCAGATGTGGTCACCTGATACTTCGCACACCTTCCTACCCATTTCTACTGTCTTTTCCTACTACAGAAGCCTAAGACCTGCCTTTCTCTGACATCCTAGGGCTTAGAGATCCGGATGCAAATTAAGTTCTGTCAGTTAGATTCTTCAAGGAAGATTTGGAGGGCGGAAGTGAGGTGTCCACACAGTCCTAGAGTCTTGAGATTTTCCTGCAGCTGTGTCAGAAGGCAATTGATTGTGTTGATGGCAGTAGCAGCTTCCTGATCCCTGGGTGGTGGGTACAGTTGGGAGTTTCTGTAGTAAAAAAAATTTAACTTTGTCCCCAAAGTGCTTTGGCCTTTGTCCTCAGCTTCTGGGAGGTGATCTCAAAGACCTTGGAATATCACATCTACCAGGAGTGTCTTTGTTTGCCTGGGAGCCTGAAGTCACAGACATGATTTAGGCTGGGGGCCGATTACGTCAGAAGGACCAACAGTGTGATTTGCGGTGGGTGCTTTGGGTCACGCAGTATCGGTCCACCTCTGGAGGGACTAGAGACTGAGATCAGCCTAGAGACAGAGCCCCAGGAAAAACTCTGGACACAGAGGCTTAGGTGGCTGGCCGGCAATGCGCCACGCGTATTGATACCGGGAAAGTAATTCTGTCTTAACTCCGTGGGGACAGGACAACTGGTGCTCTGCTTTCAGGACCCTTCTGGCCTCTGCTTCTGCTCTTGGCCAGTTTAAACCTGTATTCTGTCCCCGCCGTAAACCATACTGACAAATGTAACAGCTTTCAGTGAACTCCATGCGTCTTTCTGATGAATGTTCAAAACTGAGGAACCTCCCCTCCCAAACTCGCACTTGGTGTCAGAAGGGAGGGTGGTGGACTGTGTTCCCTCCAACTGTACAGTTGACACGAAGTCTCACAGTTCCTCACCTAAACTCAGTAGCCCCAGCGGTGGCCTCCGCCTTCTTCCTCTTTTGAGTGTGGCAGAGCTAGTGGCTTCCGTAGCAAGGCAGCTCTGCGGTGCCCCAGCTAGCACCTGCTAGCCCAGCCCTCCAGCGAGGAGTGCCTTAACTCTGTATTGAATCCCTTTGCACTTAAGAGACCTACAATGGTTACCGTGTCTTGTGTTAAACCAACACAGAAGAGGAGCTCGCCCTGACACGTGACATCTCTCATTGATTCTAACAAGCAAGCTTTTCACATTTTCATGTCCCTGAAAGTCAGATATGTCTTGCGATCGATACCAGTTGTAATTAGCAGGGATTTTATTTTTTCTCTATGAATAACATAAAATAGTGGGACGTCTTATAGTCGATGGAGTCGTAGCTTCGGTTAAACCCTAGGACACCTGGAGCTGGTTTCATTAGACCTTCTCTCCGGGCCACCTCTCCTGTTCATTCCACTTCCCACGTGGCACAGTGGGTCCGACACTCCCAACCTCCCATGGGCGTGAATCTTAACTCCTTTCTCCCCCGTCACACATCTTGAAAGTAAGATGAGCATCTCTAGAGAGAGGGAAGCAGAGTGGTAATGTGACAGGAGCGAGGATGGGTTCTGTGAACGTGACACACCTGAGTCTGGAACCTCCCTCTGCTGCGTCACTGCCGTGCGATCTTGTAGAAGTTATGGAGCTCACCGAGCCTTCCTCCTCGTCTGTACGTGCTGGTCGTCACTGGGATTAAATGGGATAGGGTGTGAAAATGTCTTGCCTTTGGCAGGTGTTCAGGAAAGGTTGTTCTCTCCTCCGTCTGTTCCTCCCTCTCTTACATTCTTCCTTCTAAACATCACGGGGTCCACCTCTCATGTCACTCCATATCCAGGAGCCAAGCTTCAAGCAACTGTCACCATTTATTGCCAGTGGTTAGCCATCGATTCAGGTCAAATATACGTACATGTTCACATCCAGCTGCCAAGTTCCAAACAAGGAAAGGAAAGAGAACTTTTCTGAAAACAAAAGCAAATTGTTGCTTTTATTTTTGCAACTATCCAGCTCCTGTTATGTTTTGATTTCGGGGCTGTTCCAAGATTCTGGGACAAAAGGCACTATATATAAGCATTATTAGGAGACTCAAAGAGGCTCTGAGCAAAACAAAATCCTTTTATCGCGAGAGAATTGGAGAGACTTGTTGCCAAATATAGTCACTGCATGAAAAATGTATTTTCTTTTTTTCCCCCTCACACATTATCGCCATCGCCAACATCACCTTCAGACTTTAACTAAACCCATAGCCCATCAATTAATCTATAGGAAAATATTTTTAAATAATAATAATTGACATATCATAGCAGTTACCATGTGCTAGGCATGGTCCTAAGTCCTTTCTATCTAGCATCTCGTTTGGTTTTTCCAGCAATTCTGTGAGGCAGGAATAATTATTAGCCTATTTCATAGGTAAGGAAACTGAGTCTAGGAGGACTTAGACCACGAGGCCAAAATCATAAGCTAATACGTGGTGGAACCAGGATTTGAACTCAGCTGTACTATGTCAATAATAATACACGGCCTTTCTGTCAGAAGGAACATGGGATTAAACAGTGGAAAACATGGCCCTTTATCTCCAGAAATCTGCAATCGTATCATTGAGATAAGTGTCAAGCTCAAGTGTCGTCAGGCAGAGTTCTTTGAGAAGACAGAGTGAAGGGAGAGAGATTTTGTTCATAAATTGCTTCACGCCCCTCTCCTTCAATTTCTCTGAACCCCGTGTTTCTCCCCAGTTCTAGCGACAAGGACACTCTAGTTCCAACTTTCACAGGGGGAATGCCACAAGGACAGCAACCAGAGAACAAAGAAGGCTATTCTCAGCTTTGGAATTCTAAAATATGCTTTTGAAACTCAGGGCAGAAGCAACACAATTCAGAGAAGATGCATGAGTTTCAAAAGCCTGGACTTTTGAGCATCAACAGACAAGGTCTTGGAGAAAAGGCCAGAGCGAAGCAGAATGATCAGCAGACCACTGTCTAGTCCACGACTGAGAGCAGGGAAGGGCAGAGGACGAGGGAGGAAGCAGGTGAAGGTGCCGAGGTGTTGCTGAGAGGACCCTGTGTGTATCTCACCCCTTTCTCACCCCAAGACTTCCCCCAGGTAGTGGTGGTGGTAGAACCCCACATGGGACATGCTTGATGTATCTCAGAGTATGGGGTTCAGTCTTTTCTCCCATGCTCGAGGCTGCTTACTCTGCTTGCATGGTGCTGTGGGCTCATTGGATCCCTCCCCCCAAAAGTTCAAAGTTCATATATTGAAGTCCCAGCACCTCCGAATGTGACTATATTGCAGGTAGGGTCATTCCAGAGGAGACTAAGGTATAATGAGGCTGTTAGGGTGGGCGTTAGCCCAATATGACTAGTGTCCTCATATAAAGAAGACAGTAGGACACACACACACACACAGGGGAAAGACCACGTGACAATGCAGGGAGAAGATGGTCATCTACAAGCCAAGGAGAGAGCCCTCAGAAGAAACCACGCTCACCAACACCTTGATCTTGGGACTTGAAGAGCAAATGAATTTCTGCTGTTTAAGCCCCCCCCCCCCCCCCCAGTCTGTGGTGTTCTGTTATGGCAGCCCCAGTAATCGAACATGCATGGTGACCACAGTTTAGACCACTGAGCCGTGTGGCTGTCATGTCAGCCAATCCCCACACCCCAGCGTCTGCTCCTCCCGCCCCCTCCTGAGTGGCTTAGTGCTCCATCCACGCCCATCTCTCTCACACACCAACATTTCACAGGAAACTGGCTGTGCACCAGGCCAGGAACTTTGTCTTCTTCTGTCACTCAGTCCAGAGGGCAACTTTGATGAGGCCCAAAGTGTGAGCTGAGGGAGAGATGTTGGTGCTACTGCACTTTAAATGTTTACTAGGTGGATGGAATGCCTAGAAAACAGCAAAGGGGACAGGAACGAAAACATGTTGCACTTCTGTGACAGGGGGCCTTGGGAGGATGCTGACTCATTTCATCCTCGTTAACGACCCTGAAAGGCAGGCGTGGTTGTCATTACCTCACAGATAAGAATCAGGAGCGGTAACTGCGGTTGTGGCTAGTTAGTGACAGCACGGGGCTTCATAGCTGGGACTATCTGATTCTGAAACTGTGACAACTCCACACTGCCTACTAGAACCCTAAGTCGACTCTCTCTCTCTCTCTCTCTCTCTCTCTCTTCATAGATGTCTCTGGCTAACACCTTAAGAGAGAATGAATAATCAGCAAGTTGGTAAATTATGCTCAATTCAAGCAAACAAGCCAAGTGTTTTGCCTCTAACAGGTGTGGCTTGATGGCAGACCATTAGTGACCATTAATAAAAGAAACCCAGGTTGCAATTCACCAGTCTGTGTGAATTTCTCAGGACTTGCATTTCACACCAGGGAGCTGAGTTCAGCCAATATTTTCATAAGCTAACACCTGCGACAGAGGCATGAAGCCTGATTTCACTGAAGGAACATTTGTCTTTGGGAATTAAAACATAAACCAAAGGCTAGTTTGTGAACTTGATTATTCTTTCCCCTGCCACTGGTCTTCACACAAAGATAAGGCCTCAGGTGTCTTAACATCTGTCAAGCAGCTTTAAGAGGATTCAGAACACATTGAACCAGTAGTTTAACATCCAAGGGTATTCGTTTACTATTGAACAGAGGTTTACTGAGAACCTACTTTGCCCCAGCCCCTGTGCTTGGTTCTCGGAATGGGGATGAACAAGACAAGTCTGCCGTCTCTCAGAGGACACGTTCTGCTGGGGCTGATGGACACAGGTAGTGACAGAGGCAGGATGGGATGATTGCATTATGGGAGGGGATTGCTGTCTCTCTCCTCAAGCTCCCATTGGAAAATTCCATTCACATGCCAGCAGGAGCATTATTAGAAAGAAATTTCAGCCCTTCTCCCACTCACGCTTCCCAAATAAGAAGTGACTTGTCAGATTGGGAAGACTGGGAGACGGAACTCAACTTGGGACCTAGAGCCTCTCTCTCTCTCTCTCTCTCTCTCTCTCTCTCTCTCTCTCTCTCTGTCTCTCTCTCTCTCTGTCTGTCTGTCTCTCTCTCTCTCTCTCAACTGCCTGCTTGCCCCTGCCTCCTAGATGTTAGAAAGCTTAGGTCAGGACCAGTCCTGCCTTCTTGGCTCAGGTCTGGAGGCTCACAGATGTGGGGCAGACCCCCGTGGCATCTGGCTTGGCTCAGGGGAGCCAAGTTTCAAGCTGGGGCCAAAGTCTAAGGAAATTCACTGGGCCACAGGTCAAGCCACGGTCTCCTACCCAGCTTGATTGATTATAAAGCTGACGTTCAGACATGCATCTGTTCGATTCTACGTCTATAGTTCCATTTATTTCAAAACTCAGAGAGAAGGAGATGGAGTGTTAGTTCCTTGGCTTCGTAAACCCCAATAGTTGTGACAGAGGGAAGTAGAAGGAGAAGAGGAAGTGAAAAAAAAAAAAAAGAGGCAGGATGCCTAACCCAGCAGGGGGAGCGGGCTGGTGGGGAAGATGAGCCCCTCGACCCTGCAGTGGGCGAGTGGACACGAATCAGGCAGACAGGGACGGGAAGGGCGCTCCCGGCAGGGGAAGGCATGTGCGAAGCCGTGGGATCTGAAAGCTGCTTGGTGCTTCTGAGAAACCATGAGAAGCTCCCTGCAATCCCATGATCCTCCCTAAAGAGCACCTGCAGCAGCCACAATCCCTCCCGCTACGTCTTTGTCTGTGTCTTTGCCTCTTCGCCTCCTCTTGACCCCTCTCTCTCTCTCTGACCTCTCCGATGTGCCATCTGCCCCCTTTCACGCCACCCAAAGCACTCCCGCTCTGGTCACCAGGGACCACGTGTTCCTGATTGCGGTGAGCACAGTCCGGTTCTAAACCTCGCCGGCCCCGATGCCCGTTCTCTTCCCCTCAAAGCGCCCTTCTTCTCGGCCTCTGGAACATTCCTCCGCCCTCGTGTCCTCTTCTTTTTCTCAGAGCGATTCTGCAGTGTCTTCATCCGGCTCTTCGACTCCAGCTTTCGAGCCTTCCAGGCCCTTTTCTCGAAGTTCAGATACACACAGATCTGAGAGGGCGGAGGTAAACACGTAGGAATCAGCAGCAAGGAGCTGGCTGGTTAGGAATGAGAATGGGATATCCATGAGGATGGAGGGACTACCCAAAGGAGGGGGTGTAGATGAAAAAATGAGATCGGGGGGCTCGGGTGCCGATGGTAGAGTCGCTTATATTGTACTAAGCTCCCACCGACAGCAGCCAAGGGCAGAAGCAGAAGGGGATTCGCCCTTGAAAGAAGGAGCCACGCTGTGGAAGATCCATGTTTACCTGACTTTTCCACTAAGGACACTCCCCAATCCACACGCCACAGGGGTGGCTTGAACTCAAGAAGAACGCCCAATCCTATGAGCCCGAGGAGCCAGAGGATGGAGCTCTGGCTCAGGTGAAAGAACGAGCAAATAGAAATGGAGGAAGGCGGGGATGGCAGAATGGACCGAGCCCCAGGGGCAGCCCTAACATCTCCATATAAACACCCCGGCCCCCTCGGCTGGTTAGCAAATTACACCTGCAGGAGCAAGACTCTGAATAGCCCAAGAGAGAAACGACCGGAAGGCCGAAAGAGCAGGCAGAGACCTCGGCTGCTGCCCATCGCGAGGGAGACTGGGCTGGGGTTTGAGTCCTGCCCACTTAGAGGAGTTTGTGCTGGGGTTTGAGTCTTGCCAACTTTGATCAACCTTTCAGGCTGTCCATTGAAACCGAAAAAAGACCAAGACTCGAGAGGAAAGGTTATGTCCGAACACGAGGGAACCAAGAAACGGAAGGAGGCCCAAGGATGTGCGTAGCTGGCCTTAGGCACACAGCTAACGAGTGGCGGGGCTAGGATCCCAGCCCAGTGGTTCTGCTCCAGAGCCCACGCCCTCAGCTAGAGACTCAAGCTGCCTCGCTCTCAGCATCCTGCATCCTTCCTTTAAAGCACTTGGCACCAAAGTCAACATCCAGCATCATTGCCCATTCAGCCGTTTGTCTCCTGCACGTGACTGGAGATCCATATAAGCAGAGGGCTTGCACAGCGCCCGGCTCATAGGCTGATAAATATTTGTTGAATTAATAAATGAATAGTTGGAGATGGCTGACTCACCGAAGCCTACGTGTGTGTAATGTATTAATATATTTTTATTAGTAAAGACATATGATTAAAAATGCCTTCTTGCCATATAATTTCACTCCCCTTACCTTATGATCCTAGAGTAAATTAAATCACCAATAATCACTCTGGCTCATGGCTGCATTTATTTGTATGTATCTGTCACCGACTATTTTTAAGGAATTTCTAAGTGTAATATGAATAACTCAGTATTTTGATTAATCAGCTCAGTGGGGAAATTTTCCATGGGTAATCAGACTGAAGATAAAGACAGAGTTCACACTGGGAATGAATGAAGGGGAGGGGAAAGAGAGAGAGAGGAAGACAGAGATAAGAATTCTTGTGTGTGTGTGTGCTCAGAAAGGCAGTTTGAGTCAAAGCTACGGAACTTATAAAGTTTTTGTTTCATCCAAAACCTAAGTTGGCAGCTGTGTTTGCTTCCCATGGCTGCCACAATGAATTACCACAGTTATGGAGGCCAGAGTTTAAAATCCAAGTGTCAACAGAGCCTCGATCCCTCCATAGGCTCCAGGGGACAATGCTTCCTGCCTCCTCTAACTCCCGGGGTCCGGGGCGTGTGGCAGCTTCCTTCCAATCTCTGCCTTCACCTCTGTGTGGCTTTCTTCCTGTGTGCAGCAAATTTCTCTCGTTATTGGATTTCAGGCCTACCCTAGGTCCAGAAGGATCTCATCTCAAGATCTTTAACACCTGCAAAGAAACCCTACTTCCAAAAAAATACAGTCACAGGTAGGGGAATTAAGACGTGGACATATCTTTTTGGAGGCACAATTCAACCCACTACAGCAGTCATGGCCGGTGTTGCTGCCACAATTTCCTTTAGAGGAATTAAGAGCAGAGGCTGTGCTGATAATTTCCCACCAACCCCGGGTGCTGCTGGGCATGTCTCCTGCAATGGAGGCTGCTCTGGCCCAAGCGCAACCACTCTGCAAGGTTCCCATTCTTCAGAAAAGGATACAGAGGCCCCAAAGGGTTGCACACCTGCTGAAGGAGTCAAGGGCCTGAACCCCAAAGCCAGGGATATGACTGTGCACACCACCAAAAGCACTGCCATCATTAGAAAGCCACCGTATTCTTTAAACTCGTGTGTTAAAATGCAATCACTTCCTGAGAGAGCCTACCCAAGCCTTCACGGGAATCCAGATCGTAGAAGAGTGTATTAGATCGGCTTCTTCTAGAACACAAGAGATCCCAGGGGGGGTCATGTGGGGAGAGAGGAAATAAGGAAGAGGTCTGATACAAGGGTAGATTCACAAATTGAGAGACTGATGCCCAGAGAAGTTAAGTGACTTCACCAAGAGTACACAGCAAATCAAGAGTGTATAAATAAAAAACTGCATAAAGTAACTTGTAGAGCATCAGCCAACTTGGAATGTCCCAAGCTGGCTGTGTGAAAGAGTTGCTGTCAGCAGAAGCAAGGTGAAATGGCAAAGCCCTCGCTGGACTCTGCAGAAAAGCTTTCTTGGGTCGACTCTTCCGAGGAGGCCTCTCTGGTGGCATAGTTCAAAGGAGGAAAGTTAAAGCAGGTAAGAGATCTGAGTTTCAGCAGCAGGCCTGTTCCTAAAGACTCAAGTGACTTGAGCATGTAGCTTCTCTCTTTTGGACCCAGTCTCCTTAACTTGGACTTGATAATCTCAAAAGTGCCTCTAGCAATAAGCGTTTATTATTCATAAGCTTCTACAGCTTGGGCAAGCCTCTGGGCCAGCGAGAGTTAGATCCAACCCCAAATGGATATCTGTTTGTTTCCTAAACCTGCATCCTTTCCCCCTTCCTCTCTCAGCAGCTCCCACTATTCCAATGAGAACCATCCACTTTAACTTTCACTCTACAGGGGCAGTGGGCTGACCTCACTTCCCCTTCTGCTCTGGAGTG
>PVKZ01003960.1:0-104201 GCA_004027375.1 Macroglossus sobrinus
ATCTGTGATCTTCATGAATCTCTGTCCTCAGATAGACTGTGACAACTGGGCTTGTGTGTTAGATGAAAAAACAGGAAGAGGAACTAAGGAAAATCTATGCTTGGTGGGAGGCTGGCACCAAAGCCCCACAGTGAAATGGCTTCTGCACAGGCTCCCAGTACTCTACTTAGGCAGAAGGCACCTCAGGATCTGCCATTAATTCCCAAGCCTTTCCTGCAGCCAATTTTAGTCCAACTCTTTGATTTAATTACACCCTCACATACAATAGGAAGCTTGCATTCTTCTATACTCGATGAATATTAAGCTGATAGAACTGTAATTTCCTCCACCAGGCGCACTCCCATTTTTGCATATTGATGCCATGTTTAGTTTATTTTCTAATTTTCTATCCTTCTGGTCCTGTGCTCACCCACTTCTCCCCATAATAATTTCTATCACTCTGTCCACATAATAATTTCTATCAGCACATACATACACACTGCCTTCCCTCTCCTCTACCTCCACCCAGATGGTAAGCAGCACACATCTTCGTCACTTGAGCCCCTTTTTATACCTGCCACAGTGGTGGGAAGAGGTCTGCACTCTAGTCTTTAACTGAAGGCCACATGGCTATAAATGGTCATGGAGAAATGATAAGGAATAGAGCTGTGGGTGGGGTTCTAAGGGTGAATGTGGAGGTTGGAGACATGTGCCCTCACAGATAACAGAGCTGGCCTCCCTCTGGACATGCCTCCTGCCAGAAGGTAATATTTGGAGGACAGCAAATCTCACCAGGGAGGAAACAGGAAGAGAAGTCATGAGCAGGTTGGGGTTTCCAGCAAAATTCTGCCTGATTCCCACACATCCTCTCCTGGCAACTGTTAGTGTTTTACAGAATTCTCTTCATGTCTTGGTCAGTTCAGCCTGCTATAACAAAGTACCACAACATGGGTAAATTATAAATGATAGAAATTTGTTTCTGGAGGCTGGGAAGTCCAAATTGAAAGCACTGGTAAATTTTGTGTCTGGTGAGGGCACACTTCTTGTAGTTGTCAGTGGACAGTTGTCTTCTCACTGAGTCCTCACATGGCAGAAGGGAGCATGACCTCTCTGGGGTCTCTCCCACCCCTAAATACCATCACATTTGGGGTTAGGTTTCAACATAAGAATTCAGGGGGACACAAACATTCGGTCTATCGCGCTTGACTCCTTTTGTCCAGCTCTTGAATTTGTTCTCATCCAAAACCTTCCTCTAGCACCGCCATGGGCTCTGGCTCCCTCTTCCTTCCCCAGGAACATCTCAGGAACTGCAGTGCCAGACTTTGGGCCAGACTCTGCTTGCACTGGCACTTGGATCCTGGTTTCAGGCTCAATGTCCAGCCAAGCCCAAGGTTCTTTACTGTCCACCAAAGACAGGAAAAAGAAAAGAAAAGGAAGCTCAGAACCATTCAGTGCAGACATTTTGCTTTCATCTTCCAATAGTCTCCCTTCATGCAGAACTGTTTGGATACTGCTTGGTCCTCAAAGAAATTCTCTATTGGCCCTCTGGCCATTGATTACCAGATAGGCATCCTGCCCACTCTTCTATAGAGGACACTGGATGGCACTCTTTGGGGACTCCTAAGCCTTTGAAAGTGTGGGTGACACCATGCACATCCTCCCATGAATCATTTCTCATTCACACAAGTTATTCCTTGAGAGAACTGGAGAGCATAAGGGAAGCAAGCCTCAGGAATATCAGAACCTCCATGGAGGCCTGTTTCAGTCCCCATCAAGACTTTCTGATATGTCCGCTTACTGAGTCTCACTGATAGACAACTGCTGTTTACATTTGTAAAGTTTAATAAGAAACTTAAATGGACACTTTAATACAGATGCATCTCTCTTGTTAAAATAGAGATAGTCTTTGAAAGTAATATGAAATATGGATGGGTTAGCCTGCCTTACTTATAACCTCAATTTGAGTGTCATGTGCTAATACATTGTACATTATCTGATTAAATCCTCACTAGGCCCCTACAAGGTAGGCATTATTTTCATGTCCAGTTTATAGATTAGGAAATCAAGGTTCATAAATGGTGAATAATATGGCCAGGGTCTCATAGGCACTAAGTGGCAGGATGAAAATTTAAACTCAGGTATCTTTACTCCAAAGCTTATGCACTTAACCCACGTGGGGCCCATTAATGGTGCAGACTGCCCACCTGTTTCAGCAACAGCATGTGGCAGAGCCAGCAGAGTTCAGAGCCTGACCAAATTCAAGGACAAAGATCTCCACGGTATTAGGCTCTTCAGAGGTTCTAACAACAAATGACCAAACTCATAGAGTCAACAGGTAAACCAGGTACCCCTTATTCTTTTGCACAGTATCACAAAAGCCTTTTTGCTCATCAGCAGTCATCTTAGTCTCTCTCTTGGAGGCAAGTGTCCAAGGGAAGCCATTCTCCCATCTGGAATCACATGGTACACTCGGAACTGATCAGAGACTGGAATGATCTTAAAGCCAAAGTCATCCAGTTTGACAGCCTGAGGTCTCTAATTTGACTCTAAGAAGAAATTCATCAACCAAGCAGAAGAGTTCTTCTTACTGGAGAGAGCACCATTTCTGACAAGTTCTTATTCACGGATTTCCCTGTTCTAGACTGGGAATCTTTCTATTATGAGAGTATATGTTTAGACAAACAGGGCATGATGGGTCAGATTGAAGCTTGTTTTCCTTTACACACACATCCTGAGCACACTCTGGCCACTCCAGTTAGACCAAAAAGGAGTACCAATGTGATAGAATTGTCTGGTGGTCCCCAATCTCCTTAGCAACATATTTAAAAGACTCTTTGAATAAATTGTATCTGCAGACTAATTCCACCCATTAGGTATTGCTTCATACTGGTTCCATTTAGAAGAAGAGCTTTCCATCTGAGTCTTTGGGATGATGATATCAATGACGGTGATGATGATAATGATGATGATGATGATGATGATGTAATTGATCTGTATCAGAGGATTGCTGTGAAGATGATGTAATATAGGTGAAAATGTTAACTGTAGGGTGCTAAATTAAATCAGATTTACCAAACAGACTATATGATGTAGAGCAGGCACTGGACTGAGAGTTAGATTTTATCCTATTTCCAAGGCTGAACACACCACTTAACATTTCTGGGGGACTCTTTTTCTATCTGTAAAATGCGAGTCATGACCTTTGTCTCCCTACTAACAGGACTATTATGGAACTGGAAAGCCATTTGTAAACTGTAAAGTAGTGTGCAGACATACAGGACAATCAAATTCATCAAGGAAGTTTCTAACATGGAGAAATCATATGGCAAGTCCTTTTGTAAGGCAGTTAATTGCCTGCTCACAGATGCTTCTTAAGTCTAGAACATGCTTAGATTTCAACTCTAAAGCAGTCAAGTGAATTTTCCAGATGTTCATACTGAGGTGAACTTTATTCGATGACTATTTGATGAAAAAAGAAGGAAGGAAGGAAGGAAGGAAGGAAGGAAGGAAGGAAGGAAGGAAGGAAGGAAGGAAGGAAGGAAGGAAGGGAAAAAGAAATAATAAAGAGATGGCTCTATTTTTATAACATCAACTGTACATGATGTTTTTAAATTCCTCCATATAATTAACTATGAACTATCACCAGGCAGCATAAATCTTTATTGGTACTACAAAGAGTATCTAAATTATTAAAAAAAAAACTGCTCTTACTACGAAATTTTATTAAGAAGTTGACACATATTATATAGTGTTTCTATTAACTGAGCATTGGGTGAGTGAAATACATACAGGCACAGAGAACTTGCTAGGCAAGCAATCAAGACTTGGCAGTACATTTGCTTCTGCTTCCAGCTGCACAGCTGTCCTAGGTCTCTGTCCCCACGGAATACCCTGAGCTCTGCTGGTTCTAAGGAAGACCTTGACAACTTCTTTCATGGTCAAGCTGCATCTCTTCTTTCCATCCACTGCAAACCTGACCATTCTTCAATGTCTGGGCTGCAGTCTCCTCACATCCCACTTTACAGCAAGTTATAACCACACAGTAGATAATGCCTGCGTACTATGGCATTGGCAAAAGCCTGTCTGTTCATGCTAGTAGGAAATGAAGCCATAGCTGTCAGATTATCTGAGTGCCTAGTGTTGTGCTTTCTCTACCTTGGTCATGTCACTCTTCCCTGTCCTCCTTGGAATCCTACAAAGACATTCCTACCAGCTCAGTCCTCTGGATCCCACACCTCGCATAAAATATGCCTATATTACAGGATGCTATTATCAGAGGTCTTTACTTTAACTTTACCTTAACACTGTAAAAATTAATAGACTGGAGATTTGTATTCAGTTCTCAAAAAACTTCTCCTTAAATGCTGCAATAGAAGAAAGCTTAGTTCAATGGTGAAAATGATGACTAGCTTGGATGATGAACAGTTCAGATAATTGGCTATAGACCTCTAATCTTGCCGGCATCTCTCTGTCATTCAGCAGGGAACTGGCCAATCATTTCATCAATACATTTATTTTGTCAGTGGTCACTGTGTGGCGCCCACATGGCTCAGCTGGATAACTTAGGTTGAGAAATGGAAACCTGCCAATATCAGAATCATTTCATCCTTATCACGTGCCTTTCTTGTCATATGGATTTTCAATGCATTCTGCCTGGCTTGGCAAATCTAAGCCATGACCTTGTTTTCAGCTGCTGCATCCCTTTAATTATTAGTATCAGTTCCAACCAGCTTGAGTCAGTACATTTCCAAATTGTATTAACTCAGTAAGTTCTACTCACAAGATTTTTATTCTATACTGTCTGACATCCTCCTACATAAGCTCATTCACACATACTCATCCAGTATCACTTTGAACTGGTCATTTTTTCTCAGCTGGGAACACACATATATGCACACATTGATTTATTTTCATATGACTTTTCATGCACAGTTTTTCCTTAGAGTAACTTTATTCCTGTCAGTGGGAAAGTACTAGATTTGTGATAATGTTAAATAACTAAACTATTGCCTATTCAATAGTGATTCCTGAATGTCTCAAACTGGGCACCATAAGTTCACGGGATATTACTCACCATTTTGAAAGTTGAAGCAGACAGTCAAAAATAAATGATTCTCAGAGAAAAGTTAAATCTTATTTTATTATAATCCCAGAAATTAAATGAGGATATCATACTTCTCACAAGAAAGTGATCATGGAGTAGCCTGTCTTACCCATCAGGACTAGGAACCCATCACTGACCTCCACCCTGCATGGGGCCTCTGTCTGATGGTCTCCAGGTAAACAGAACTTCTGAGCATTGCACTAACAAAGTGATTTTGTGGGCTAGGCACCAACGCATGGAAGGGGAAGGAATGTGAGTTTTCAGGTCAGGTCTGGCTTCAAACCTGGCTCGAGTGCTGTGTGATCATGGACAAGCTTCATCATTTATATAATAAGGATGATAATGGAGTTGTTGTTACTGTACACACATAAAGGCCCAGTGTAGAGCTTGTTATTTACTGTTTCCTCAAAGGTATATGCTACTCCTATGGCTGCCACTGCTGTTGCTCAGCTCAGTCACTAGCCAAGTCTATCAGCATCAATACTTCAAACTTACCTTGAAACAATCCTTCCACTTCTGACCCTTCTCAAAACAACAACAAATAGGGTAAAGAGGCTACTAGTTCACTCCTAGCATATATCACTATCTTCTTAGTAACACAATTATGATTTGCCACTAGCAATATCACCACCCACTTAAAAGAGTCCATTCCACAATCTCCCTTAGAGCTACATGTGGACATGACTAAGTTTTGGCCAATAAGACAAATAAAAGTGGTGTGCAATTCCCAGGACATGACTCTCAAAAGAGGAGGCATTCCTTCTGTCCTTCTGCTTCTGCCATCCTGTCGCCTGGAATGCTTATATGAACACTGGTGCTCTAGCACTCATCTTGGATTATAAGATAGGCTCATAGCCTAGGAACAAGAGTGGAAGGATTCTGCATCTCTAACAACTTCTTTAATGGCTTTATCATTCATGGGCTGCTTACTCTGGGACTTCTTTTATATAAGAGATAAATATACTTTTATCCCATATAAACCATCAGCTTAATTGGGGTTTTCTGTTATAAACAGGCAGACTAGAAATTATGCATCTGATTTCTCCCCTCCTGCCCTCCCCATCAGCTCCAGGGTCAGCTGGACTGAGTAAACTCTGTTTCTTTCCTCCTTCTTTCATTTCAGTGATTGAAAGTCTCAGGATAGATTTGACAATTAGCTGAGCTTAGATCAGGTACCTACCTTGTCTCCACTAGGGATGAACCAGGAAGAAGGAGCTTCAGAGGTTCCTGGGTTGACCACACCTTCAGGAGGGGAAAGGTAATATCCTAAAGGGAATACTGACAAAGGCCGACCAGGAAACCACCCATTCCTCACTATCCATGAGCAGCACACCACTTCTGAGACTGCAGCAGGAGCAGGAATCTGTGTGATTGCCATTGTGAGTGTCAGGATCTTTTTTGATTTTTAATCCTCAACAGAGACAAACAACACTTTCTTTATAGGGTGATGCCAGCAAAGGAATAAGGAGGCATATATTGATGGCACATAGGAAGGTTTGGGAATTCTTTGTTCAACATTTATTGCAAGTCTCCTAAATGCCTAGCTGTCCCAGACACAGGGAACACAAAGATGTATAGTTAACTGCCCTGCTTCATACTCACGGCCCAGATGAAATTGCATAAAAAGACAGACAAGTGAGTGATAAATGCCAAGAGCAAGAGATGGGTGGAGGTTTACAAGAGCACACAAGAGTAGCATGTATATAATCCAGATTGGGGGGAATTGGGAACATGGGGAGTGGGGACAATTTCTACAGTCAGTCCACCTTTGAAGCAGAATAGGGGGCAAAGCAGGAGGGAAGCAGAGGGAACAGCAGGCTAGAGGCAATGAGGAAGGGAGGAGAGAGCATGTATGGAGAAATGCAGGGACACTGCTGATCTGACCAGAGCCCAGAGTATGAGGGGACACAGTAGGCCAGGACAGGCCATGGATGGTCTTATAGGATATGGAGCAGAGCCTGAAATTTATCCTGTAACCAAGGGAGAGCTGCTGACACATTGTAATCATGAGGAGCGACCTGATGAAATATGCATTTTAGACTGATTAGAATGAATATTCAGTGTGGAAAATAGGTGGAGAAAGCAGAAGGCAGGAATCAAGGCCCAGTGACCAATTAGGAATCTGCTGAAATAATTCATCACAAAATAATGATGTCCAGACTGAGAATATTGTTTTACCAAAAAAGTATAGCAATGTTTTTCTTCTGCCCAGTTATTTTGTTCCCCAAGTGAAAGCCAAAAACATAATGTTAAGTTACAGGCATCTCTGCATGCTTCCAGAGGAATAAAGGCCAAGTAAATGTACAAATTGCTGGGGTCCCATTTGATGCTGGAGTAGAGTATCAAAAATTATTTAAAAATTAGCTCTTAATGCTTCTTAGACCTTCTCTCTCAGATATCAGTGATTTTTTACAAGCCTACCCTTTGTTAGCAGCTGGAAAGTTGATAAATCAGAATGGTGTTGCTGATTATACTGGTATTCTGAATAAATGAGGGAGGGAATAAATGAATAGATGAACTCAGAAATTAATTGCATTTCTGGACCAGGGTTACCCTTGTTTCTATAAATATCCGGATGAGGGAATTTTTGCCCATTTCCCATCTCTGCTTTCTTTTTTAAAGTATTTCTTAAAAGAACTAGAAAGTGTTATTGAACCATTCCTACTCCTCCATTCTACTCAAAGTAGTGAGCAATTATTCTCAATCAAAAATGGTATCTGGGACAAGTGAGACAACCTATAGCCTGAAATTTCAAAAAACCTTATCGTCTTTTACTGACAGTGAAGGTGGATAATTCAGGAAATGTATTTTTGGAAATGCTATAAATGCAGAATAAAAGTTAAGCAGATAGATAACACATGGAACCTGAATTATCAAACACCTTGTTACTCTATAAAAAACCTCCACTGAGCTGTCTGCATTCACTTCAGAGCCCTGTGAGAAGCAGATTTTTTCTAGGTATAGCAATTGTCCATGTGGGAATGAATTTAGCAAAAGAAACAATGTGCCCTATGCCTAGTTGATCAGTGTTTGTATTTATTCTGAATCCTCCATTTTGGGTTTAAGCCCTTTCCATCCTGCCTCCTAAGCTTATGAATGAAGAAAAAGAAAGTTTTTAAGGTAAAGCTGTATACAGGATTATCAAGCAGGTGTTGACCTAAGTCTCATATTCAAGGGCTTCTAAGAACATTCACCAATGCCTCACTTCTTTTCACTGTGATCAAATGCATTCATTAGCACCCTTGAGTCTGGGGTCTCTAAGATGCCCTAGGAAATGTCCAGTAGCCTTCTTGCTGCCCCAAGACATATCGTACTTGACCACAAAAAATAACACAAACTAATATTCAGCCAAAAAGTATCTATGGTTTATGGCCAAGCCACTCTGAACGTGCCTGATCTCGTCTGATCTCAGAAGCTAAGCAGGGTCAAGCCTGGTTAGCACTTGGATGAGAGACCACCTAGGAATACCAGGTGCTGTAGGCATTTTTTTAAAAAGCATCTGTGGACAACCTCACACCCATTAGGATGGCTACTATCAAAAAACAAACAAACAAACAAAAAACAGAAGGTAGAAGTTGGTGAGGATGTGGAGAAAATGGAACACTTACACGCTCTTGGTGGGAATGCAAAATGGTACAGCTACTGTGGAAAACAGTATGGTAGGCCTTCGAAAACTTAAAAATAAACTATTATATGATCCAGCAATATTGCTTCTGGATATATATCCAAAAGAACTGAAAGCAGGATCTCAAAGAATATTTTTACACCCTTGTCTATGGCAACATAATTCATAATAGCCAAAAGGTAGAAGCAACTCAGACATCCATTGACAGAAGAATGGATAAGCAAAATGTAGTCTATCTATACAATAGAATATTACTCAGCTTAGAAAAAGGAAATTCTGACAGACACATGCTACAACATGAATGAAACTTGAGGACATTTTGGTAAGTGAAATAAGCCACTCACAGAAAGACAAATACTGTATGATTCCACATGTATGAGACACCTAGTGCAGTCAAATCTATAGAGACAGAAAGTGGAATGATGGCTGTCAGGGGCTGGGGAGAGGGGAGTTACTATTCAATGGGTAGAGAGTTTTAGCTTCACAAGATAAAAAGAGCTCTGAAGACAGATGGTGGTAATAGTTGTACAGCAATGTGAATGTACTAAATACCACTGAATGGAATGTTTTTAAATGGCTAAGATGGTAAATTTTATGTTATGTGTACTTTACCACAATTAAAAAATAACAATGAAAAAAAAGCACCTATGTGTCTGTAGGAGAAAGGAGGTACCAGAGGCTAGTCAATGCAAAGTACATTAAGTGACTATTTTTAAGCCTAAGAGAGATGTGTCTTCTTGCCGTCTGCTTTTTTGATTCCTTCCTTCCTCTCTACCCTGCTCACTTAAAGCATGCAGATATCATCCTGGTGTTCTCAGATCTTAAGAGACCTCTGCTCAAAACCCTCCCCCACCACTAAGGTCATTCATCATCAAGATCTCAGCCCTCCTCTAGTTCATAAGGAGTCCCAAACGACACTTCCAGATTTCTTTCATTTTTTATACTGCTTCTTAAAATATAGATATGGCAATGTCATTCTTCTGCTTAAAATCTTTAGTATAGCTCCCCATTGCTTATAAAAGAAACTTACCCCAATTTCCTTAAGCAGAGTGAAGTACTTTCAAACATCTCAGGAAATAAATAAATCAGCTCAGCTTTGGGTCAGATGGCAATTCCTGGTCTGACTACTTGTAACAGGAAGGATATAGTCATTTATAAAGAAGGCAGCTGCTGTAGGCAGAATTCTGGAGATGACACTCCAAGATTCCTGGCCCTTGGTTGTTAAATCAAACATTAGTCTAGGGGCTGCTGTAGAGAGATTTTGCCAATGCAATTAAAGTCACAAGTCAGCTAACCTTAAAATATGGCGATTATCTGGGTGGGCCTGGCCCAATCAGGTGAACTCTTTAAAGAAAGAGTTTATTCATGCTTATAGCAGAAAGGGTAGTCAGAGAGAGTTGAAGCAGGAGAATGACTCAACATGCTTTTGTTGTCTTTGAAAATGGAGAGGCCACCTGCAAGGACCAGATATCAGCCTCTCCACGTGAATGACATTACTAAACTCTGCCAACAACCTGAATGAGCCTTGAAGCAGGTGTTCTTTAGACCCTCCATATAAAAGTCCAGTTGCCAACATCTTTATTTCAGCCTTGTGAGACCCTAAGGAGAGAACCCACCCAATTCCACTTAGACTTCTAAGCTAAAATGTGAGCTATTAAATTATTTTAATCCACAAATTTGTAAAGATTTGTTACACAGCAATGACAAATGAATACAGCAACTCTCTGGGATGTCTCATGGAGGGGGTTGGGAGGGCTTCCCAGAGAACAGAATGTGCTGAGCAGACAATTCCATATGTAGCTGTTCCACCCACCAAGCTACTTTTAATAGTTTCATTTACCTCTATCTGCCCTTCATTACTTTCTCTGCCCTTTATTAGACTCATTTTGGAATTTCATGGACTTTTCAAAAACAAGCATTAAAATTACAATTACTTTTATCCTAAAAGATGATGACACATTAAACTTTCTAAATATATATATATGTGTGTGTATATGTATGTATGTATATATATATATATATATATATATATATATATATATATATATACATACATACATATGGTTGAAATAAGCTTAATAAATTAATATCAACTCCTCCCTCTATTCCCATTTCTCTCTCTCTCTCATTGCATGACCAAATTATACCTCTATCTTTTAACTGGAAGAACATAAATAGCTATTTTCTTTTTTTACTTTAATTTTCTTAATTGAAATACAATAGACAATTAGTTGCTCATATTTACAGTATACAATTCAATAAGTTTTTTTTTAATTATAGTCGCTATACAATAAAATATTAGTTTCAGTTGTACAGCATAATGATTAGAGATCTATATAATTCACAAAGTGATCCCCCAATAAATCTTGTACCCCTCTGTCCCCTTACATTTTTATTATAATATTGACTACGATCCTTATGTTATATTTTATATCTCCATGATTATTTTGTTAGCTGTTTTAAATAAGAAAATAAAAGCATTAGCTAGTATTTACACTGTCTAATTCTAATTTAATACAAGAACTTTGGAATCAGAGCACAATCTGAATCCCAGATGCTTCATTTCATGGCAATATGACATCACTTAGTCTCAGTTTTGTCACCTGTCAAATGTGCACAATAACATCACTGACCTCATAGCATCCCTATGGGGATTAATTTTAATAATGCCCATGGAGTACTTAACACCTGCCTAGCACAAAGTCTGTACTCAGTAAATGGGGTCATTACTATAGTAAATGTAATGACTACACATGGACCTTTAAAAGTAAAGACATTAGAACTAGTTCAGACTTGCTCAAGGCCAGGTGCTCACTGTAGTTCCATTTAGCTAGGTTTGAATTTCACCTGGTCTAAACAATTCTCTCCCTGGCTCTGAGCCCACCTTTCTGCCATATAAATATCACCTAGCAGGCTCCAGGTACTCATTTTTTAATTCCCTATAGACACTAGGTCGTGAGGAACAGAGAAAGGAATGCTGATAAGAGCCATTGTCAGCATCTCTTTTTTCTAGTGCCATTTCAAAGCAGAGCCAAGGATTTTGAGTTCTGTAAGCATGTGGAAAATAAACCTGCATCTGTCAGGAGCTGCTCCCATGGGCTGTGACTGCTACATTCATGGGGAATGTCAGAGCTGGATTACTGGAGATGTCAGAAGCAAAACAGCAGACATTAAATGGACACAAAGAAGTGCAGAGTAAGGCGGTAATTGCTCCTTATCCGAGTGTTCAAAAGAAAGATTTTGAGAACACAGAAAATACAGCAGAGCTTGACATGGTAGGAGGGGCCTTCACCACCAACAGCTCTAAGGACCTCAGCAAAGTCTGAAGCATAGTGTGATTCCAGGTTTTCTTAGAGTATTTGGGAAGCTTTTCACAGGGAAGGGCCAAAGTCCTATCCAAGGTAAGGACGTTCCCCTATATTTTGGGGTAGGAGGAGAGCAAATAATAATGAAAATAATATTCTCAAAGGTGGTCTCCAGACCAGCAGCTGCAGCATCACCTGGGACCTTATTAGAAATGTTAAATTCTTGAGTCTCAACCCAAACATACTGAATTAAAAAATCAAGTGAAAGCCCACACATCTCTGTTTTGACATGCCCTGAGGGGATTCTGATGCACCCTAAATTCTGAGAACCATGGTCTAGACCAGTCAAGGCTGGTCTCTACTCACCATGAGACATGTAGAAAAGGCAGGGCATTAGAATGACTGAAGATACTACTGCATTTCGACTAAGAGGCCAGGGATACTGATTTCCTGGTGTACAATCAAGAGTGATCCCACACTAAATTTCAGTAAGATCGTGACTGAGAAACACATGGTGAAATATCTCTTGGGCGAGGTGCTTTTCCTCTTACATAGGTTTATCTGCCTCTCCAAAAAAACACCTATTGTATATGATCCCACCAGACATCCATGCTATATTCCAGCCACACAGAACACCTCAATGTTGAGCTTTGGCTTAAGTTCTTCCTCTGTCAAGAACACCCTTCCTGCCATTATCCACTTACTCTTCATTCAAGCTCAGTTTAAGCACCTGGGTTCACTTGGACTCCTTATGTATACCTGTAACTTTTTATTGCACTGAATCATTTTCATATTGGTTTTCCCTTTTAGACACTAAGTTTAAGTGCATGGACTACAACCACATTTATGGATTGGAATCCTGGTACTATTACTTTCAAATGTGTGACTTTGGACAACTCACGCAAACTCTGTCTCCATTTCCTTATCTATAGAATGGGGATTATAATATGCTTACTTCACAAGGTAACATGAGGAGTAAATGAGAGTATGCACATGAAGTATTTAGACTAGCCCCTAGCACATGATAAGTGCTCAATAAATGTTAGCTATTATTATTATCATCTTTATTACTATCATGTTTGTAATTCTTCCAAGCTTTAACACATGGTAAACATTCATATATATGTAAAACAAATATGCTACACACACACACACACACACACACACACACATGCATGGATGCTAAGAAAAACTATGCAAAACTTGGAAATCAGTCAAGGAAAGCAGAACAAGAACTTTTGATGTCATACTGAGGCACTGGTCAACAGGTCAAAGATTATCTAGGGGAATGTATTCCAGGCTAAATATGTTATTTATTGCACAAAGTGCAGATATTGTATATAACTCTTAAATTCCTATTCAATAGAAAAGATCAATCTAAAGGTTGTGAATTTTTAACTGACTTAGCAGTCAGCCTCTAAATAATACCCAGTTACTAAAAATGTGCTTTAAGCCAGCTTTACCATTTTCCTGGATCCCTCATTAATGAGTAAACAGGTCTTTGACACATGGTCTTCTATATTTATAGGAGATTCATGTTCTTAACTTTTTGAAAATTATGCTTTCCAAGAAATATATTTTGGGTTATGAGATCAGTATAATGGAAGAAAGTTTTCATCCCAATGTGAAATGCAATACTAAAGCTGATCATAGTTGGCAAATACCCATGGTTTTGAAGACAACATACTAAGTAAATTTCATATATTTTATCATCAAATAATCACTTTTAACATGTTTCAAGGAGCAAACTGGAGTTAGAGTTTAATAACATTCTCAAAGCCAAATAAATACCCTTTCAACTGACCAGTAAAGTGAGTATAGTCAGGATATCAGTAACCACCCTTTCAAAAGGTCTGGAAAACTTTATGACTCTAATGGTTATTGCTCCATTCCACCCTGGTGGCTGTATGTGAGACCATTCATGCGGGAGGGCCACCAGTCTGTCTGCCCTTTAGTAGAATCAGTCTTTCTAAAATTGGTGGCTAAGAAACCTGCCACAGGCTCAGGGACTTGCAGCCGGCCAGTGAGGTTAGTTAAGAGACCTCTGAGTGAAACTGAGGGCAGGCTCTGTGTTCTTAGGTTCAGTGATGCAGCCATGTGGCCCATACAACTTCCAATCAGCTTCTGTAGCAATCACATACTAAACATCAAACATTTCCAACCCCTTGGCACTGGACACAAAGAGATGAGTAATGTTGGCAGTTAGGAGATTAAGACTCACCTCTGCTAATCTCCAATTGATGTATATGTTCACAAAAAATACAATACAAAGCAGCCCAATACCACAAATGAATAACAGGTAGATTACAGATCACATGAGTCTTTCTACTTCCTAGCTGGTATTGAAGTAACCAGCAGAGCACTGTCGACCTTGGTTATCCATCCACCAGAGGTAGACAGGCCAGAATTGAAAAAAGGGAGAGTAGGACTGTGGAAGCATGGCCTGCCTGAACTTCAAACAGGAGGAAAAGCAAGGCATATAAACACCCACAATGTCTGCTACAAGGAGTTCAGGAGGCAAAGACTCTGCCATGAATAGGCAGTGACCTTTATCCTTGGATCCACGGCAACTGGAGAAAAGTAAATACTGGGCTTCAGCAATTGCATTAGCTATTCTCCTCCTCTTGAGAAAGAACAACAAATAGACTGGTGGAGAGTGCTGCTCCAATACCACCCGCAGCAGGAAGGGGAGTAGAAGATCCCTCCTTTGAGGCTAAATGAGATTGCTCGAGATAGTTTCTCAAGAAGACACAGCAAGTTTCTTATCCTGAAGAATACTCACTTGGGGAGGAGACAAACCCCATACCTCGCTCATATCAGAGAATAGACAATGCTGGTGTGAGAGGCTGAGTTTACATTCAGTGTTGGTGTATTGGGTTTAAGTCTACTGATGGATGTGACTTCAACAGTTTCCTGTTAGCCTGGAAGTCTATGCACAATATGCTTGAGAAGACCCCTGAGATAAATCTTAAAAGACAAGGGGAAGTTGGCCAGGAAGAAAACCAGAAACAACTTCATAACAATAAAGCAGCATTATGAGCAGTGGCCTAAGGATGTCAAGCTGCATGGCCATGGGAATGTCCACTGGTAGTTTGGTTGGGGGTCTTTGATGATTTTATTCACATGCCTGTTATAGACACATTTGTTTTTACAAAGATAATAATAATTAGCATTTATTGAGCACTTTCAATGAGCCAGGTATTGTTCTTTATGCTCTAAAGAATTAATTTATTTAATTCTTGACAACTCCTTAGGATTATTAACCTGCTTATAGATGAGAAGGTTGGTACACAAAGAAATTGAGCAACTTGTCTAAGGTCACACAGTTGATAAGCAACAAATGGAGAATTTGAATACAACTTGGCAGTGAAACTGCTATGCTTAATATCATACTTATTACCTCAATTTTTTACTTCATTTTTCATACCTGAGTCTAATTAAGGGAACTTTATGAACAAGGGCTGGTATATTCTTTTCAAGGACTTGAAATAAACTAGAGCTTCTTTTCCAATGCTGGTTGTGGATATGTTACTTTGAATGTTATTAAACTCTCTGATCTCAGTTTATTCTTTGAAACATGAGAATAAGTGATTCCTCATGGAGTTGTTAAAACTAAGTGATAAAATATATGAAACACACATAGCATATTGCTTTTGACAAAATGTAATAGGTGCTTGCCAAGTGCAATCAGCTTTTAATATTGCATTTCACATGGGATAAAACCTTTCCCCCTTTTCAGGATTCTCAGGTATATTAAAGGAAAGGGGGAGTATGTTTTGGGGTGGACAAGCCCTAAACTCACATTAAACCCACTGGGCAGATTCCAAAAGCAAACCTGATCTAAAACTTGCCGTTGAGTTAGAATGGTGGGAAATGTGCTGCCTTCATTGACATGAGAGAGAGAAGATGAGAGGTAGAAAATGAATAAATATGAATGCTAAGTTCTAAAGACAAGTGCAAAAGCAAGTCCAGGGCATTTTTAGAATCACCTAGACATGTGCAGTGTTCCTCTACTCCTACCAACCTGTAGAGGAGAAATAACATGACTGACTGTGCCCACGTCACTAAGGAAGGGCTGTGGATTACCTTGTCAACTCACTGTAGACTCCTTTACATTTGAGCTATGTGGAAAGCCCATTAGGGGCAGGTAGGATCTGAATGAGAACACCTAGGTTAAGTTCCCAGCATTGGGAATTAAGCGCTCCAGAGTGAGTGGCAGGAGCCATTCCTCTCAAGCAGGAGGAGGTCTTTGCCTGGGTTTGTAATCTTAAATTTGGATGAAGAAAAAAAATCACATCCTTAATTTTCTCTTACCTCTAACTGAAAAAAAGCATTCCATCAATTATAGATGCAGACAACAAACTGCGGTCAAATTTGCAGTACCTGAGATGTTACCCCTATAAAATTCACAGATATTTTCACATCATGTCATACTTTTGCAGATATCACAAAATATCAATTATGATCATCATGACTTCAAATTAGGCTTATTACTAGCCCCACAGACAGAATCTGTTACCTAACATGTTGATAAAGAAACAGATCACAAATTTGTTTTTGTAATATTGTGATAAATATTTTTTAAATAATCGATTTCTTATTCAATCCTATTTATTTTATTTTATTCTCTAGAAATAGTATTCTGAGAAGGAGTCTAATGGCTCCCCAGACTCCCAGGGGTCCATGGCTTAAGTGGGGTGTATTGAGCCCAGAGGGTTAGGAACAAACATTGCAGTACATGCCCTGCCCAAGAGGAAAGTGATTCTTAAGGTGAGGTGTACATTCTGCACCCTGTTGAGGAGGATGAGAAATCCTACGAGGGAAGGAATAAAGGGAACTGACTTTGTGGAATACCTATTTTATGTCGCCAACTGTACTTTACTTAAAATAATCTCCTGTCATCTTAATAGCAACCTCATGGGGTGAGAGCAATTTTCCCCATTTTAGAGATTTGAAAACTGTGGCTCAGAGAAGTGTAATCATACTGCTAGGAAATGAAGGAACTAGGTACAACTGCAACCCAGGTCTAACTTTCCACTCTCTGATCATGGCAATGACAATGAGACATAGCCTTGACAGAACTACTGGACAAATGAAGTGGTGAATGCTTTAACCAGAGAAGCCCCCTTGGGTGATCATGGGGTGCACCACTCAGATCCCCTTTTATAAGAACCTGCAGAGAGGAGTCCAACACTGGCACTGGCAGCTCCTACATAGCATTTGCTCTGAGGACACTCTCCCCAGCCTAGTCCCAGCCAATGACCAAGAATGTTGAGTCATTACTAAAGCCAGGCCATTCCTGCCTGATGAAACAGGTCTTTTCTGATGGACAATTCTCCTGCAGCCCAAAGCTTCTCCCATTCAATTGTATTCTTCTTACTTACCTCTATCCTTTAACAGGTGTCAGACCAGCATTGGGATAAAGACTCCCAGCCTATTCCTGCTCACTCTCCTCTTTATCTTTCACAGGTATTTCTCTAAATAAATTTATTGGCTGTCTTCTTCCATCTTGGTGCTTTCTTCTTATAGGACCCAAATTAATACATCCTCCAAGTATGAAAAAATAGCTGCAACCCTGACCTTCTGATGGGCAATCAAAGGAGAGTGTGTTTCTTGTGACAGATTTATGGGCCAATGAGGGAAATCAACCCCTCCTTCTAAACTGTCACATGGGGACTACACTCTGGGAATATAAATGGACATGCATGGGGCAGGGTTGTTGAAGCTAAAACAACATGGTAATGCTATTAAATAGTGGTTACATTTGATGAAGAATATTTCTGAGAAGCAGACATGAAGAGGTATTTCTAGGGTGCTGGTACTATTCTATTCTTCAGCTGGGTGCTGATTAAACAGGTGTGCTCAGCTGCTGGCATTTCATTGAGACGTTCACTTATGATCTGTGCAGTTTTCTGTCCATCTATTTCTCTTCATTAAAATGTTGAATAAAAACTGGGTATGTTTATAGCACTTCACACCCAATGTGGTGGAATTTGAAGAGCTGCTCTGTGTAGGATAGGATGCAATGTATTCATTAATGGTGGGGGAAAGAGGTACTCTGCACAGCCCACCTACAAGCTCCAAGGGTCTGTAATTTGAACTTGGGTGTGGTCCTTAACAAAGAAACTTAAGGCTATTTATGTCAGTGTGCTGAGCTGCTATAAGAAGTTCTAGACTTATCTGCTACATATGCCCTTTCTAGCCAATCTTCAGTTAAATAAATAAGTGACTTATTTCTATCTTGACATTTCAGAGGTGTCAGAAAGAGAAGAAATAGGGATTTCTACAATTCTTGGTATTGCCTGTGGCAGGATTCAGTGCTTGACTTTGAAAGCATGATGTGTAGCTTGCAGAGAGAATGAATCTGCCCAGGTGGAGAAATGTGGATATATGTTTGACAAATCAATTCTCTTTCTTGGAGGAGGAGAAGGGAGCTCCCACGGAGGTCAGGCATCTCAATTACCAGAGGCAAAGTAGGGCAGCTGAGGTCTTGCAGAATCAAGGGGCCCCCTCACACCGACGTTTGCCCAGGGACTTGTTGGCATTACCTGTTTGTCTGGGAATCACTGCAATGAGCCTCTGAAATTAATGACATCCTCACCTCCAAGGGTAAGGGCCAGCCTCTACCTTCACTCTCAAAGATTCAAAAATACCTCAAGGCAAAAATGCAGGGAGTACTCTGATAGACAGGAAATGTGCCTCCTCCAGATCACAGAAGCCTGACAATAGCTGCCTTTCTCCTGTTGTTTAGTCAACCATCCACCTCCAGGGTCCTCTCCCTCTGGTGTCCATGATTGGGGTCATTTACCTCTAACTCACAGGCAGAGGGAGCCAGCATTTTAGTACCCAGGCAAGTTTCAGAAAAGATGTTCTGAAATCAACAGCAGCACATTAAGAGGCAGTGAAGTGTAGAGTTAAAAGCATAACACTACCACCTAGTAATTATGACCTTAAACAAATTTTGTAACCTGTCTGTACCTCAGTCTCTTCATCTATTAAAAAGAATTATCCATTATAGTACTTACTTTAAAGGGTTATAGAATTAAATCAGTTGATACACAGGGCACTGTAAAAAGTGTAATTGATAGGCATCAGCTGTTATTACTGTGATCATTATTAGTGCTGTTCACCAAATATCTCCTGCTTTCCCAAGTACATGGTACATAGTAGGATTGCCCTTGAAAAGATAAGATAGCCAAGCGACTTATTTTAGTCAATGAAATGTAAACAGAAATATCACAAGTCATTTCCCAAAAGGAACTTTAAGAGAAGATATGCAGTTCTTTTTTCCTTACCTGGAAAATACAGCAACATAGACATGGAGCCTAATCCGAGGCCTGGAGTGGAAAGGTTAGAGAGTCAAGCTCCCAGCCTAACATTAAACAGGAATTTTTCACTCAAATGGCTAACCTTATCATCAGCTCTTTGTTCCACTTCTGTGGATATGCTTGCCACATAGGCCAAAGGGCATGGTGACCTTGAAATTAACTAAAGATTCATCCTCCCTTTTGTTTGTCTAGATAACTGATATATTGCCCAAGTTCCTGTCTAAAAATCTTGTGCTCTGTGACTGCCTGTAACCCATAGTAATCCCTGCAGTCTATAACTGCCTAAGGACAAATTAACTAATCAGCCCATTACAACTGTAACAGCACAGATAAGCCCTATAAAAGCAAGGTTGCATCTGAGCTCAGGGCCCAGATTTTCAGAGCTGTAGCTCTTCTGGGACCACTGGCATAATAAACTTGAGTTCTCCAACTCTCCAAGTGGTGCTTGGTTTCTTGCCAGTCTGATTTTTCTGCAACATTTCTGCAACATTTCTGGAGGCCCCAGTGAGAATCCAACCAAGCCAGCCCTTTGCGCCACCGCACCGGTGGCTCAGCTGGGCTGGGCCAGAGGGGCTCCAAAACGAATAAGGAGGCTGGGTTCTCTTTCAGACCGGCACTACAACTCTCCAGACTGCTGAGTCCCAATCAGAATCAAAGGAGGGATGGACCAACACACCAGGAACAGCCACAGATTAAGGTAAAGCCCAGGGGCTCAGCACCCTAGTCAGGTCCATCTTCAGATGGAAGAGAAACTTGACCGCCTCCTAAAGTCTTCAGTTAGAAGACACAAGTTAGGGGCTTCCAAAAAGTGGGGAGGCAATGTTTTAACCTCTGGTATGTGAATGTATGAGTGAAGGAGCTATCTATCCAACCTGACTTGGTCAGGTATGAATTTGTGGCTCCATGGCTGGTCACCCATAAGGTTTCCTAAAGGCTACGGAGTCTGAATAAACTCATCTGTGATTCTGCACAGCATAAGGTTCAGGGTGGCATTAGACTAGTGTCCGATCATTAAGCCACAAAGCTGAGTCTGCTACGGTCAAGCATCATCTAAGCTCCTTTGGGGCATGGCCAGATGAGCCTCTGAGTGGTCTTGTATTTGGAGGAGGCATCCACCCTTGTTTGTCTTTATACCACCAATACAGGGTGGGATACACGGGGAGAGGAACAATTAATTACTGATTTGGCTTAAGAATTGTCTATCTCCAAATGGCCCTTTTGACATAGGGGTCCTCTATCAAATTATTTTCTTGAAATTTTAAGGTCTATTTTCCCCCTCCATTAGGAAGCTCCCTAAGGCAATAAGGGTGCAGTTTACTCTAAGCCAACAGTTTTAAATTGTGTGTTGAAAAAATTTTAAGAAAGGTCTTCCAGGGGATTTTAGAGTCAAGATGACCCCAGGAAAATTTTGTACTCTTTGTGAGCTTCAGTGGCCTGCCTTTGGAGTAGGATGGCCTTTGGAAGGGCCCCTGGACCTTCCTACTGGTAGAGCTGTGTACCAGGTATCGACAGGGATCCTTGGATACCCAGACCAGTTTTCATACATAGACTCATGGTTGCAAATCGCTACTGTAGGGCCCCCTTAGGCCCAGTTTTACACAAATAGGCAGGGACAGAGTAAGGTACTTAGGGCCCAACCAACCCAGGGGAAGAACAAGGAAAAGCCAGCAAGAGTCATCCACCAAGGGAGCCTGAGGAAGAACCTTTCTTCCCACCACCTTATATCCCAACAGCTCCACCAGTCCCTACAGAGCCACTCTACCAACAATTTTTGGACAGCCCTCCACCATCAGTGCCTTTGTACCCCAGCAGCTGCCAAAACCAAGTTCATAGCATCTTTACTCAGCCACAAAGCCACCCCAACAGCCTGCAGCCATCCAGATGCCTCTTTGAGAGACACAAGGCCCTTTTGAAGTTAGCAAAAATGTCACACTGCAGCCAGGCCGCACTGTCTTCTACTATCAGCCTTTCAGCACAACCGACTTCCTCAACTGGAAATAGCACACTCTAATCTCTTTGTAGAAACCCCAGGCAATGATTGATTTGCTCAAGTCCATCTTCCAAACTCATCAGCCTAGCTGGGATGATTGTCATCAACTCCTTCTAACTCTCTTCAATACCAAAGAATGATGCTAGATTCTGTCAGAAGCACAAGGATGGCTCCAAGGACAAGCACTGGATGGTGCACCAGAACCTGCAGCATAGGCCTTGGGGGCTGTGCCTGACACCAGGCCTAATTGAGACTTTAATGTCTCAAATGGAAGAGAGTCTCTCGACAGGTACCAGCAGGCCATACTGCAGCGGGTAAAAGCTGGGGCTAAAAAGCCAACAAACATGTCAAAAAATGGTGGAAATACTCCAGAAGCCAGAGGAATCACCCACAGAGTTCTATAAGAGACTATGCGAGGCGTTCTGAGTGTATACCCCTTTTGACCCTGAAGCACGAGAAAACTACCACACGGTCAATGCAGCATTCATGGCTCCATTTTACACTGATAGCAGCCTTAAGCTTCAGAAATTAGAAGGCTTTGCTGGGATGAACGCCACCCAGCTGCGACCAGGAGGCCCAAAAGATAGCTGATAAGTGGATGAAACAAAAGGTATCCCTGCTGAAAGCCACGTTAGGAAACCCAGGCCGGGTGCAGCAAGCTGCTGCTCCCCCACGGAAGGGAAAAACCAAAAGGAGACCATCGCTATGCTGCAACCAATATGCCTACTGCAAAGAGACTGGCCATTAGAAAAACGAATGCCCACCGTGGGAGGAAGCCTAAAGGAATTGAGTCAACCTCATAAGGGAAAATACCAGCCTGAGCCAGTTGCCTAAGACCTTATCGGTCTGGCTAGAGAAGAGTCAGACCAGGAACCTACGGTCACAATAGGAATAGGGGGCCAATCAATGACCTTTATGGTAGACACTGGGACTGAACACTCAGTGGAACCATGCCTGTGGCTCCCCCAACAGATCGAACAACTATTGTCGGGGCCACAAGGAACCAAGCTTCCCTTTCATTCTTCAGTGCCCGCTCATGTCAGTTAGGGGGCCACCTGGTGACTCATGAGTTCCTGTACCAACCACAGTGCCCCATCTCCCTTTTGGATAGCGACTTATTAATGAATCTTGGGCACAGATCACCTTTACCCCTGGAAAGCCCACCAGTCTCACCCTGGGGTACCAACCTGCTCTAATGACAGTGACTGTGCCCAGGGAAGATAATAGCACCTTTATTCTCTGGAAAGAAAACAAACAAATCCAACCAGCCTACTGAAAAGTTCTCTGCTGTCCAGGCAGCAAAGGGCTCCCAGATCTAGCCATGAATCACGCAACTATTGTGGTGGACCTGGGGCCAGGAGCCATTCCTGTCACACAAAGGCAATATCCTAGTGCCACAGGAAGCACGCTTGGAAATTCAGGACCACATCCAGCATTTGCACAATACCGGAATTCTAGCTGATTGTCAGTCACCTTGGAATACTCTGCTTCTACCAGTCAAGAAACCTGGAGGGAATGACTACAACCCATCCAGGACCTCTGCGCTGTCAACAATGCATCCAGTAGTCCTGAACCCATACACCCTCCTGAGTCTCTTACCTGTCCAAGCAAGCTGGCTCACCTGCCTTGATCTCAAAGACACCTTCTTCTCCCTCCAGTTATTACCGGCCGGCCAGTCTTTGTTTGCCTTAGAATGAGAAGACCCATATACCAGGAGAAAGACACAACTGACTTGGACTCAATTGCCACAGGGCTTCTAGAACTCATCTGCCGTGTTTGGCAAAGCACTGGCTACAGATCTTGCTGCCTTCCCCAGAGAGATTTTTAACTGTACTTTGCTCCAGTATATAGATGACCTGTTTCTGGCTAACGCCACCCCAGAAGACTGCTGGAAAAGTACTAGAGCCTTGTTGTCCCTACTCTTCACTATGGGATACAAGGTGTCATGGAGGAAGGCTCAAATATGCAAAAAGAAGGTCAGATACCTTGGTTCATCATCTCAGAAGAACATTGGACACTTGGGTATGAAAGGAAACTGGTCATTGGTTCAATACCTTGGCCAAACACTAAGAAAGAAGTCCATGAATTCCTAGGGGCTGCCGGATTCTGCCAGATATGGATACTAGGTATCTCTGAAATTGCCAAGCCACTGTACAAGGCCACAGCTGGGTCCAGTAAAGTATTCCAGGAATGGGGCTCCAGACAAGAAAAGGCCTTCAGAGAAATCAAGAGACTTTTGAACAGTGCCCCAGCATTAGGACTACTAGACATGACACAAGACTTTAAACTCTTCATACATAAGAAGTAATCACACTGCATTGGGGGTCCTCACATAAGCTGTCAGGCCATGGCAGCACCCGATTGCATATCTGTTCAAATGGCTAGATCTAGTAGCCATGGGATGGCTGCCATGCCTCCGGGCCTTAGCTGCCATGGTAACCTTGATCAGAAAAATGGACATGCTCATGCTGGGACAAGATATACATTTAAAGGTCCTCCATGTTGTTACTGCATTAATAAATAACCAGGGACTCAAGTGGCTGACCAACACCAGAATGATTCATTATTAGGGACTGCTTTGCAAAAATCCACGTGTCTACCTCAAGACTGTGCAAATGTAGAACCCTGCTATTTTTCTGCCCACTGAGGAGCGACCTCCCAACCATGATTGTGAGGAGGTCATGGATGAAGTCTATTCAAGCAAGCCAGACCTGACTGACTGACATTCCTCTTCAGAACCCAGAACTGGTAGTGTTCACTGATGGGAGCAGCTTCATCCATGAAGGATGGCACAAAGCCGGCTATGCAATAACAACCACAGATGAGGTCATTAGAGCTGAGGCCCTGCCACAGGGCTGGTCGGCACAGCGGGCCAAACTATGGGCACTCATCCAAGCACTGCTGTAGGCTGAAGGGAAACAAGCCAATATCTATACCAACTCAAAATATACCTTTGCTACTGTGCATGTACATGGAGCCATTTATAAAGAGGAGGGACTTCTGGCAGATGGAGGAAAAGAAATCAAGAACAAAGAGGAAATCCTTCAACTGTTAGAGGAAGTCTGAAAGCCTTCTCAGGTGGCAGTCATTCACTGCAAGGGCCACCAGAGGGGAATCGACCCTTTCAGTAGGGGAAACCACCTGGCAGACCAAGCAGCTAGGGAGACTGCCAACCAACCAGATGCTACAATGGGTCCTGAAACAGTCTCTAAATTTCTCTTAGCTCCAGAATTTTCTCTGTCCCCTACATATACCAAGAAAGAACAATGGGCCTTAAGTGAAGGGGGAACCAAGAGAAAGGAGGGCTGGTGGGAGCTTCTAGATCAGAAACTCTTTATTCCTGTTGCAGCGGCAACTCAGTTGGTGACATAACACTGTGAGTTGACTCACCTGGGGAAGCCTACTCTAGAAAGCCTGTTATGTCACTACTATTTCATACCCAAGTTCCCAACCCTACATGCCCAGATCAGTACTAGATGTGTAACTTCCACACAAAACATTAGCCAAAGGCCAAAATCCAATCCAGGGTGCAAATAATTGATACTATGACCTTCAAAGACCTAGAAGTGGACTTTACTGAGGTCAAGCCCTGCTGGGCCACTGATACTTGCTTGTGTTAGTTTGCACCTACTCCAGCTAGGCTAAAGCCTTCCCTACATGCACCAAATGAACACAAGAAGCAACTAGAGCCTTGTTGAAGAAAATTGTTCCAAAATACAGGCTGCCCCTCTCTATAGAATCTGACAATGGACCTTCCTTTGTGTATGAGATAGTCCAGACTCTGTCCAAAGCTCTGGGAATTAGACGGAAGCTTCACACAGCCTATAGACTACAAAGTTCAGGGCAAGCTGAGCACATTAACCAGACCCTCAAAAACACTTTAGCTAAGCTTTGTCAGGTAACCCAGTTACCTTGGATTGACTTGCTGCCTTTGGCTCTATTCTGTGCATGGTGCACCCCAAGGCCTTTGGGCTACTCCCTGTTTGAAATCCTTTATGAGAGACCTCCCCCAGTGATAGGAAAGCTAAAAGGAGACCCTTGACTGATAGCTGACTTAGAAATGTCCCAACACCTTCAGGTCTAGGGAGAATCCTCTGCTACATCACCCAGGAAACCCTAGAAAGAGCTCCTATCCCCTTAGGGAATTGGGTCCACCTCTATTGGCCAGGAGATGAAGTATAGGTTAAGGATTGGAAGAAGGGGCCACTCTAGCCAATCTGGACAAGCCCGCACACTGTTATATTAGCAACTCCCACTGCTGTTAAGGTTGTAGGTGTTACCTCGTGGATCTACCACACCCAGGTAAAGAGTGTGACATCTCTAGAAACGAGAGACATGGACTGCAGAGCCTCTTCCTGACTAGCTGCTCCAAGTCACATTCTGGAGGCAGCAGAGATCCACCTGAAACCTTCAACCCTGCTCTGGCCACCCCTGGAAAATGGCTTGTCTACACACGGCAGAAGCTTGAGGATCGACCATCCAGACTGTCCAAATGTGTTGTTATCTGCCTATCTCCATTTTCTGCCTGCTACTTGGCTGTCTCCATCCTCATGCAGTATTGGGCAACAAGTAACATGACCCTTCACCCCAAGTATTGGAGAGGCTGCCTGTTTGAACTGATAAATATAGAAAATTTATTTGATTTCCAAATTACTGACATGACTAAAGGCACACTGACAGAAAGGGCAATTAACTTCTTAATGTCCTATAGAACCAACTTAACCTGGGCAGCCTCTCCTGAGCCTCCAGTTTGAGGACCAATATCAACTTATACAAATCTTAAGTGTCAAGCACCTCTTTGTATCAAAAGAAGTCAAGACCCAGGACAGAGCCAAAATTTAGGTTCATTTGAAGATTCTCATTTAGTGAGTTCTTATAGAAATAGAATCCTCAAAAGACTGGTCTAGTTTCCCAGTAGCACAGGCTGTTCCATTTAAAAAATCTGTCCTATTCTCATGGAAACTCAACGCAAAGACTACAGGGCTACTAAACAAAAAATCAGGTTACTGTCAAGGAAAGCCAAATGATCACTTAAGCATCTTTCCTTGGGAATCCCTCTCCGAACCTTCCCAAGAAGAATACCTACTGTTTCCAGCATATGAAAACCTCACTGAATGGGTCTTTATAGTTACTAAGAGAAATGTTTTCATTAAGAAAATAAAACTTCTGGAGCATCTCAGGATAATTCTTATGGATGCTATCAACCCCTCAGAGGGGCATTTCTAAGCAGGAACACTTTTGACCTGGGAATCTGAAAACAGCAAAAGGCCAAATGATTGCCATTTTACCATGGAGATGAATTTTTGCCTTGGAAACCCAGGTATCTTCTTTCTCTGTGGACCAATCCATTTCTCTGTCTCCAGGCTAACTGGACAGGGACATGTGCCCTGGTTTACTTGGCCCCTGAAATAAACATCGCTCCCAACAACCATTCCTCTAACACACACAAGAATGAAACAAGTGATACAATTCATTCCCCTTCTTATAGTCTTTGGTGTCACCACAGGGGTAGGCACTGGCACAGCTGGCCTAGCCTCCTCCCCATCTTATTACCAAAGTTTATCTAAGGACCTATTTACAACTTAGAAAACATATCCAAAAGCATTGTCACTTTACAAAGTCAATTAGATTCCTTAGCAAGAATAGTTTTACAAAATCAGAAGGAACTTGATCTTATAAAGGCCAAAAAAGGAGGGTTATGCTTACTCTTAGAAGAAATATGTTGTTTTTATGTTAATCAACCTGGTATATTTAGAGATGCAACCAAGAGGCTTAAAGACAGAGCCTCAAAATCTGCCAACAATTGAACGAGTCATGGGGTTCCTGGTCCAGAATATGGAGTTAAGAATCCTGGCTTCACACACTTACAGGTCTTCTCCTCACACTCTTCATAGCTCTCTTATTTGGTCCCTGTATCCTAAACTGTCTTGTCAGGTTTGTCTCCTCACACCTACAATCCATAAAGTTACAAATGAGTGTGACATCCAGACCACCCTTATACCAGTCCCTAGGTCAAGAGAATCAAGAGATTGATGCTCTATAAGAATTTAAAGGGCATCAAAATGGGGAGATGAAGGGGAATTTTCCACTCAAAAGGCTAACCTTATAATCAGCTCTTTGTTCTGCTTCTTTAGATATTCTTCACATAGGCCAAAGGGCAGGATGACCTTGAAATTATCTAAAGATTCATCCTCCCTTTGCTTATTCTGACTAGATAACAGATGTACTGCCCAAGTTCCTGTCTGAAAATCTTGTGCCCTGTGATTGCCTGTAACCCATAGCAACTCCCATGCCTGTAACCCATAGCAACTCCTGCACCTGCAACTGCCTAAGGACAAATTAACCAATCAGCCCAGGCAAACTGTAACAGCATGGATAAACCCTATAAAAGTAAGGTTTAGTCTGAGCTCAGGCTCAGATCATCAGAGTGCTAGCTCTTCTGGACCGCCAGCATAATAAACTTGAGTTCTCCAACACTCCGAGTGGTACTTGGTTTCTCGCTAATCTGATTTTTCTGCAACATTTCTGCAACACTCTCAGTAGCCCCACTGTATGAAAGAGGAAGAAATCTCCAGTGAAATTTCACATTTATTTGCTCCTTCAACATCATCTGGTCTATTCTGACTGAACACAGACGAGTACCTAAAAATGAGGTGCTGCCATAACACAAACTTCAAATATGTGGAATTAGCTTAGAATTCATGGGGTCTACAGTAAGGAAACCATTATTGGAGGCTGGAAAGATGACAATCTCTGTTATGCAGGGCTGAAATATGTGATAAAACTGTTACCTGCTATGATCTAGAATGCAGGTAATATTTTATAGCTCTACAGAAAGAAATCATAAGACAAAATTTGTGTGTTGATGTCTATTGGCTTCATTTCTGCAGGCAATACAAGAAAGTATCTCAGAAAATAAATCTCCAGTTTAAAAACAGGAATAAACACAAAGGCAGAATTCCAAAATTCAGAGATTGGAGATTTGGAAGGGGAAATAGTAGAGATAAAATTGATATGTACAAAGGCTAATTAAACCTTGAAGCAAGAATCAAATCAACATTTTGGCTTTATACCCACTGTTGATATTACTGAATGTCCTTACAATGATGCTTGGAGGCTCATCTCCACATAAGGAACCAGACAAAATTGTGCACTTGTGGTTGAGAGGTCTGTGGGCTCACTGTGACCCCCAGGCCCAATTCTGACACCCAGGAATCTCCTCATTCTCCTGGCCTGTGTCTGCTCCCCTGTATTATCTCACTTCTTGCCTCACAATCCCCAGTTCCTGTCTTTATTCTCTGTCCAAAATTCCAGGGTGTTATCTCCCTGCCTTGCTTCCCTACAAACCCCTGTCCTTCTGGGAACCAGAGTGCTTCTCCTGAGCCTTAGTCCCTCTAATTCTGTCTTCAACAGCTCTGGCCAGGCCTTTGGGACTCTAAAACCTGAGCCTGTGAAAATAGCCATGGTCAGACAATACTGAATCTGTGACATTTGCCTGTGACTCACCAACACACCCCCAAGACTACCATCTTTCTGGGCTTTCTGAATTGTCTTTTGCCAAGGACTGGCCAGTTCTCAAGCTACAACTTAGGGAGTATCTCAGTCACTGGGACATGGTTTGCTCCAGTCCAGTGTTCTTCAGGAGCCCTGCTTCTGATCTTCCCTTTGTCCAAACTTGGTGCCCAGAGCTGATCACCATAGTCCAGATGGTATCTCACAAGGGCAAAGTGCAATGTGATCATCACTACCTATCCATAATGCTCGACTGCTATTAATGCAACTTGAAATTCCATGGGCTGTTTTACCAGCTTTGAGCCTTTCAATGAGCTACCCACCCTTCAGCACACAGCCAGCTCCTGTTCCTAGCATTGTCGCTTTGTTACACCCACATTCTGAACCTTTCCTTTGTTCACTTATTGTACTTTGTTTCCAGACTTTTGCACATCCCTCTGCTCTAGGCCTCACAGTCTACTTTTAAACTCTTCTGATGTAACCTTTGGCTCCATTTCCAAGCCATCATTTTCATTTGCTCCTTAAATAATAGTTTCTTCTAGCAAATGAAAAACCCCACCCCAAGTCAGCCTGGCTCATGAGCCCCTCCTGGGGTGATTCATGTGTTGACTTTCCCACAGAGTACATCTCAACTCAGAGGAAAGAAGTTCGACCCTTGCCACATTGTGGGCTCAGAATGAACTTGTGGTCAACAAAAATGCCCAGGTCTTTTTCACATGAACAGCTTTCCATTATGCTATATCTGAGTATTCAATTTGTTATTCCTACATGTAATATTTAATAACTTATTTTAGAGCCATTGTTTACAAAATTAAATTATTTATACTCCTTCATTAATGACATTATTATAGTGAGCAAAGTGGACCTCTGCTGACTTATTTTGTCAATATTTATCTATACAATTTTTCATTTATACTTTTAAATATAGTAAAGTTTTATGAACCCACAATTGTACCTGAAAATGAGACAATTAAAATAATCTAAACTACGTGTGTATTCCTTCTTTATCCCATTGGTCTACAACTGGGGCTGGTACAGGAAAATTGTCATGCTGACTTTACCTGATTCTTTCTTTCCTCTTTAATTGCAAACAAATTGCCAGATGCCTGCCCGACCTGACTTTGGGCATTTTTGAACTTTTGTCCTCTCGTGACCCTGGCGCAAGCCCAAGGATCCTTGTTATTTGGCCACTCAGTGTCATGGGCCTGGGGTGGCATTATCTAAGTCTGAGATTTGGAACTGATATCTATTCCCCATGACTTCCCATCTGATATTTTTTATTTCCATTTCCACAAAACATCAATTTGCAGATGTTCCATTTTAGAATGTGTTTAATCTTTAGGAAAACCCAGTTTGGTTCTTTTGAATCTGAAAGTCAAACTGCACACATCCATTTTACTATCTACATGAGAAATTACATCCTGATGTCTCACCTCTGACATTAAGTTTGCCTGGCTCATACACCTGCACAATTGTCAATTGTCTAATTTTTCTTCACAGTCAATAGAAACCTGAGAAAAGATACCTTAACATCTGTTGGGATTTCAGGCAACTCATTATAAGAATTCAGCACCTGGGTTACCTATCAAGAATCTTCTCAGCTTTCCCCAGAAAGAGGGTTCCTAGGGAGTTCTATACTCATTTTTTCATGGGAGAGTTGATACAGCGAAGTCTCATAAATGTCAAAGAAAAGTGTATTCAAGATGTTCCCTTTGGTACACTTTAAAGGGAACAAAATTCATTCTTAAAAGTCACTAATGCAATATATAAAGGGTAATACCATAATAAGCATTTATATATAAAGAAGTATAGAAAGACAGAGAAAAACAATGTGGGAGAAGTAGAGAGAGGGAAGAAAGAAGGAGAGAAAGAATAATGAAGACAGAAAGAGAAGATTAACCTAAACTATGCTGAACAAGCTCTCCATTGAAATCTACTCATGAAACTTTCTAAAATGCATTATGAAGCCATATGCTAGGCTCTGTGAAGAACACCAAAAGAGTATGAGAAAAAGGGGACTGTGTCTGTCATCAAGCTTATAATCACATAGTGAAGAGGGGCTGTTTAAACAAATGCTTGTGAATTAATCAAAGGGCCATCAAAATAGTGTAGACACCATAGACTGGTAAGCCTACTCATTAGCTCAGCCCCATAAATATCAACAGTTATATACATAATGGAGAGATATGGGTCATAGATTAAATTACACTGCTGAAATGTAATACCAATAAAATCTTATTACTGTTAATAAATTTTCATCATAGATAAGTGCTTTGGACCACAAAGTTATTGTCATACTATGTAATTAGTCCAGAGTAAGCACATGTTTTGATCTGAAATAAGTCAGCATAAAATATTTTATAACACATTATCTTGAATATCAACAACAAAAATGTTTCTCTTATTTATGACTATTGAAATGTAATTAAAAAGTAAAATATAATTTAAAAGTAAACTTTTTCTGCTTTTCTCCACTCAAATTGTCCACTCTCCTTCCTCACCAATCCCCTATATAAATAATAATAATAAAAAAAAACACCAAGTGACTCTTGCTTTAGCTGAATTATTCCTAACGTGGTAATCCTATCATTAGGTGTCAGTTAATCTGCAGATGTCCTCACCTCTTTCAAATAACTAACACAAGCCCACGCCAAAAATCAGAAGCTCACACTCATAGAAGTAAGACTACATAGAATTTTTAAAGGACTTGGAAAAATACAATGCCAAAATTCGATTTTGAAAATTGGATGAACTAACAGATTGATCAGCCAAAGAATTAAAAAAAAACAAATTAATATAAGTGCTTGGGATTCAGTGAGAAAGAAGTGAGAAAATTTGAATTGGGCACACCACTAACTCCAGCCTTTGCCAGAGACTCAAAACACTTCCTTTTATTTTTTGATTCACCAGAACAGTTGGTCTTCGGTTCTATATCATTTCTCTTTTTCAGACAGAGAATATGCCTTCTAGCAACACACTTATGTTGACAGGGAGGCAATCCCTCAAAGTATGGGGTAAACAGATTATGCTGCTGGTGTTGAGAAGTTGAGTTCTTGTTAATTAGTATGAAGGCAGGATGGCCCTCAGATAGCTAAGGAGTCAGAAATTATGCATTAAGTACAGTTTTTCACTTCCTAGATATGTAATACTCACTGCCATATATTTAAGGGCTCATATGTGAGTTCTTGTGTCTAGAAAGATGGAAAAAGGACAAAATCATAAAGCAAAATCTAATAGTGTGCTAGTTTTGAGGTATAATTTGTCATACTTCTTTAAAAGGCATGATAAGCAGGATGGTTTTTTTTTTTTTCCTTATCCAAGTCTTCTTTCTTGTTCTCCTTCTTGTTCTAAACAGCAATAACAATTCTGATGATTATGAATGAGAATATATTGTCCCTGGTGGGATCAAACCTTCTAATTCTATTTCATCCTATTCATAAACCTGCCTAGGTAAGCTCTCATTTGAATTCTAGTCTTGAAGTATTCAGTGGAAACTGCATTGAAATACCGTGTGAAATAAGGGAGAGCCTGTAATACACATTTAGTATTCTTTCAATCTGCTGTTCTATGTCATGCCTTCCTAATCCTTCTCCCTACCCTAAGCTCACACACACACACACACACACACACACACACACACACACACACACATTCTAAATAATCTCTTTCTTTTTTTTATAACAGAAGAAATTCTTCATCATACATAACTCATTTCATAATAAAATACCTTTTTGAGTTATTTTTTAAATTAACAGTTGCTTTAAAAAAAGTTATAAACAGTACCACATTAATTGGAACCAAACCACAATAATTTTATATATGTGAGAAGAGTGTAAAAATACCATATCTGATCCCTTATGAGCACAGATAATTTCAACTATTATCACAATCATTCTTGTACCCTGAGGGTATGGGTGGCCCATTTCTAAAGCAGGTGTATTTAAAAGAGTTTTGTTTAAATGGGACCAACTTAAAATAAATTAGCGAATGAAACCCAGGGACACATTTGGGTAGGAAAGAGGAATACAAATAGAGTGAGACTTGATTGAAAATATAAGAGATGCTTGAATTCAACAAAGATAAAATAATTATTTTGTTCTGTACCTTCCAACAGTGGGCAGTAAACAGATTCATGTCAAACATAGAACAGTTAAAAGAACAGGGAGAATGATTTGTTAGAGGAAGGGTAGAGATAAGAAACCAGGGTTTGAGGGTCAAGAAGAAGGGAAAAGTTGAAAGAAGAAGAAAGAAGACAGAATGGGGAGTAAAAGGAGACAAAAAAAAGAATAATAATGTCATTTTCTTAAATATTTTTAGAAAATAATATATTTAAAAAATAAAGCCAACTTAATATATTAGCCCCAGAGATGAGATTTAGGACAAAGAGAAATAGTTTCAAGGAATAGATTTTTGGCTCTCTAAAAGAAAGTACTTTGTGGTCACCAGAGCTAAAATAGGATATGTTATAAAGTAATGAGTGCCCCTTCAAAAAAATTATCCAAGCCGAGGCTGGTAACATCCATTCCACATCTTCTCAAAGAAATTGTCCCAGAAACTCTGAAATTCTATTATTTCGTAACCACATCAATAGATGGTAAAATGTATAACAAAAAGACAATACAGTCAATTCTCATTATTCTCAGTAGTTTTGCTCTATAAAGTCACCATGAACATGAAATTAGTAAATACTGCACCACTGCTTCTAGGAAAAAGCAGGATTAGTTTCTTGTAAAGCTTCTGATCACATTTTTGTCAAACAATCAATACATAACTCTGTTTGATATGTGTTTCTATTTAAAGACGTCTTATTTAAAATATATTGTTGATTCATTAACATTGAACTTATGGCCAACACTATCACTTATGCCTAAACAAAGCTTATCTAACACACATATTTTCATCATGAGGCATCTCATAGCTTTCTTGCACTTAGGAACACTAGACAGCATGACAGCACTAGTGCTTGAAGGCCATTTTAAACAGTGAAATCACCAAAAGAAAAAACAGAAATGCAAAAAAAAAAAGGAGCATGAAATAAATGGTGTAAAGGACACTTGCATACAGCATGAGTGCTGAAGCAAAAGGCAATGTCATCTTGTTCAAGCTTATCTGGAAACATGCATATTTGGCAATTCAAATTTTCCACCACTTAGCACATGTCTGTGGATGGCTGTGAAAGTACCATGAGTATTGATTTGCAGGTTACAAATACATTTTAGTAAGTAGGTGAATTCACAAATATGGAATCCATGAATAATAATAATTGCCTGAACTTGTAGAGAAAGAGGAGCAATAATGGGTAAACTGGCCACATAAAGGACTCTGAACAGTACTACTTCCAAAAAAGTCTACTTCCAATTCTATAACCTGCCATTACAGAGCAGAACACAGTGGAGTTTGCACTTTGCCTGCCCATAGTTGTCAGTCCCACTGGTCACAGGCTAGGCAGGCAGGCAGCATTGAGGCCGAGGCCACAAAGGGTAAGAAGCTTTGCTGTCAGGTAACAACTGAAAGCTTCCATGAGGCCAGAAGAGCTGGTCACAAATGGAATAGTTTGGGTGGACTTATAAAGACACCTTTGTTCCTGCCTTGTTCTTCACTTCAGAACTCCAGGGACCTCTTTTCTGCATATTGTGGATAGTCTGAGCACTCTGGGTTGGCCCAGATGAGGAAACTGGGACTTAGAAATGTGAAGTGATGAGTCTCCAAACGAATTAATGGAAGATCTTTCAACTTTCTGGCACCGCATCTAGTCATCATCAGAATGTAACTTCCTCAGGATTAAGAGGCTTATCTACACTCTCAGTAACACCAAATTTTGTCCCACAATGGACCAAAGTACCTCATGGGAACTGTCCCATCTGTGTAGCATCTGCATTCGTACTTACCACTTCACATTTATACACATCTCTGAACTAAAAACATCATCATCTTCAGAGTCTCATTAATTAAAAGACAAAAATATGGGTTTCACATTTCTGGAAACAAGTGGAAACATAAAGATATGAAAATGAGAAGCTTTTTTATCTTTCCCCCAAATTCTAACAACGTGACTGGAAGATGAGATCTTCCTATAAGAGCAGTGGACCTATTTCATCTGCTTCTAACATCCTGCAAGGGGGTGTAGTTTCCTTGTTGTTAAAGGAAACAGTGTTTTCCTTTTTGTGGATTTTAATGTAATGATGTGTGCACACTCATTATTAGTTCTAATAGATTGCAAGAACTGAGGCCTTGAGAGTTAAAAGAATGTGCTAAAAAAAGCATGGTCTCAATTAATTCTCTGGGGTTGGCTGAGGACTGGATGGAGAGAAGGACAAGGACAGCAAGGAGCAGCCACTGGGATTAGTGTGGCAGCCTGAGTGTGTCTTTCCAGCCGCCACTATATGAAGAAACTCCTTTCATCTCAGAATCTCCAGTGGGGTCCAAGGCCACTGTGACTAGAATACTGGGGCACTGTTCACATTCTTGTCTGTGCTCGTGGGAGTGGCACTCACATGGAATATACTGTGAATGCTTCCTCTCGGAGTCCTGCAACCCCGTGGCGGTGACTTAAAGATGAACATCAGTGCTGAGAGGGACTTGTTGGCTGCCTGACTCCTCACTCATATATCATCCTTCACACTTTCACAAGAGGCAATTCCTCATTGTCACAAAGAATCACCTTCACTTTCTTGACCTGGACCCATTTATCACTCCAGGCTCATCTTTTGCTATCCCTCATTTATATTGAGGTTGTTTCTCTGTTTGTTTGTTTGTTTCACTATTTCTTCAGTGAATCATGTTCTTTTCAAAAGCCAGACCCTTCACCTTTGTGCCTCCCTTCACCTAGAATATCCTTTTCCTCGTTCGTCACCTGAGTGTCTCTGACTTCTTCAGGGATCAAGCATAACATCGCCAGCTAGCTCTTTTAGCTGAAGTCACAGAAACTCAGACTCAGCTGGATTAAAATATAACAAAAGTGTATTATCCCACAAAACAGGAAGTCTTAAGATAAATAATTCTCAGGCTGATGAATTCGGCTGCTCAACTCTGTCATCAAAGACCCTGGTTTTTCCATCTTTTTGCTCTACATCCATTGCCTGTCTTCTCAGTTCCCTGGTGGTCATAAATGGCTGCAACAGGTCTGGGCAGAACATGAGGTCATAACATCCAGAGGCTCTCTCTCTCCCCCAGTGTGTCTTTCTCTAAGAGTGATAAAACATTTCTCAGATTTTCTCTCAATTCTCAGTGACCAGTATTGTATAACAAACCTATGCTTCAGTCAATCACCAGCAAGGAAGGGATTACTGTGATTGGATTAGTGAAGCACAGATCACAGGGACAGAATCAAGTCTGCTAGAAAAGAGGATAGTGTTGGGCTGGCAACCAGCACTATTTTCTACAAACCACCCTACACATGCTGCTGTAGGTGACCATGCGCTGCCACGGCTCTCTATTATTTCCTCTCTCAGAAATCTAAACCCTCTGTATCATAATTGACTGTTCAGTTACATGTCAACACATTAGTCTCTGAGCTTCTTAAAGCTAGACATAATGGCTTATCAATCATTACATCCTAGGACCTAGTAGTATACCTTCTCAGAGCTTAATAATGAATGAGTAAATGAATGAATGAATGAATGAATGAACACATAAATAAGTGCATAGATGATAGATATTGGGTGCATAGGTAAACAATAACCATATAATAAAGGCATTCTTTTTCCCAGTTTACACTTGTTACACCTGGAGAAATTTCCCTTCAGAAAGAATGAAAGCTTTATCTACAGTTACATAGTACAGAGCAGAATCAGACTTAACCTCAGAGTTTCTGTTTCAACGTTGAATTTTAGCTCCAACAGAAATGGGGGCGGGGGCGGGGAAGCCAGAGTATCAAATGGCCTGCCCAGTGTCCCAGAGTAGCAGTACTGCAAACTTTTAAAAATAATTTTATTAATATGCACAAGGATCATTTAAAATTTTAAGTATAGATATTCATGGATCATCCTAAGACTCTTTTTCCATCTGAATCAATTCTTGCTCTACATTCAGCTTTTTTCATCCCAGAAACATTTATATAACAAATGGGCCTCAATCTTTTGAGGATTCATTTTGCAATCCTGACAAATTAAGGACCCTGAAGAATCAATTATTTTTACTTATCTCCCAGGATGAAGGGAAGGAAGCCCTACATTTCTGGAACTTTGGCTTTGAAACCTCTTGAAAGCTTTATAGAAAAGCCAAGAGAATTAGACAATAGGATTCTTTCAAAACAGTAGGACTTAAAGGATCTTATTACCTACTTTATAATCTTACCTTAAGGCTGTAGGAAGTATTAATTGGAGCAAAGATATCCAAAAGGGAACAGCTACTGTAAGTCATCTTCATTGTTGAAGTCCGCCTTTTATCTCTTTAATTCGTTACATTGTTTCACCCTCTTTCCAACTCCTGAATCGCTGGTGTATATATTTTTTTCTAGCACAGACAAGAAAAAAAAAAGAGCAAGGCCAAGTGAATCAATGGTACTTCAAATCCCATTTCCTGCCCTGATCAGTAGTTGATCTCTTCAAGAGAAGTGGGGCGGAGAACAGAGCAGGCAGGCTCTAGGCAACTAGAAAAACTCACTCCAAGTATCTTGAGAGGAAACTTACAAGTGCTCTGCACACCCAGGATCCAATTCTTACTAGAAATAATATACTGTTTCTTTACGGAAAATGTGAAAAGCTTTAAAATAGGTTTGAATGGCTGGAAATCTTTCTGGTAAGTGAAAGCTGGACATGCAAATCAGATCTCATAGTTCCTCACGGGCTAGGCTTTGGGGACCACTTTCAAACCACTCACACATTTTTTGTAGTGAGATTAGAAATACTTCTTGGTTTTTATTTGAAGTAATAATCTTTAGCAAAAAAAAAAAGTTGTAATCTCATAGATAATGGTAGGGGGAAAGAGAGCTTCAATCTTTAGAAAAGGAACAAAAAGGGAAATCATCTCCTATTTTAGGAAGATTTATCTTGGTATAAGTTCCCCTCTCAAATTGTAAAAGTTTTCTCTGAGTACGTTAAGTTAGCATATAATTCCTTTTTTTTCTGTAAGTGCTACCATTCTGAGGGCAATCTAGGATACTGTAATATTTCTCAAGTTATAGTACTTGTATTAATTTAAAAAATGCAGATTCCTGGGTGCCACTCCCAGATCTACTGACTCTGAAGCTCCAAGAAATAGGGCTAAAATTAGAAATGTTTGAAGCTTCTTGGGTACTTGTTATGCATGCTAACATTCTAAAACAATTGGCATAGTGAATACATCCATGAGCTTTGGAGTCAGAAAGAACAGAATTGAATGCTGAGGCTACTGTCACCTTAATAAAAAAGGGAAGTCTACTACTATGAGAAAAGCAGACATGTTTAATTTTTCTTGGTTTAACTAGATAAATAAAAGAAATTTATGAAGACTGGTGGCTCCAAAATGTCAGTTTCACAAACATTTTATAGATTACAACCAATCAACTCTATTTAATAAAGAACCCACTGCCCTATTAGGGCAATGCTGTGTTCAGTGTAACTGCCTTACATGACTTTTGCTTCAACTCCCAGCATTCTACTATAATTTATGAGTTAGGCACACCCTTTGATTCTCACCAGTTCTGCATATATATCTGCGTGGTGGATTCTATAGAATAACAGCTGCTGGTGAAAGATGACTTGGATTCAGATATTCAACCTCTCTGATTATTTTGACACATTTGGACAGATTCTAAACTTGGAAATAGCCAGAGTGCTGACCCAAAAAAACTTGAGACCTGAATTCCAGAGTCTATTTTCTGAGTCTAGTTGACATTCAGCAGAGCCAAGGCCCCTACACGTAGTGATGAATTAGGTTAAAGAATGGATATGTGTATAGTGGACAATTTGTTGATGGATGGGGGGCAGGGGGTGGGAAGCTGGGAGAATGGGGTGAAGTGTTAAAGAAGTACAAATTAGTAGTTGATAGTTGGGCATGGGGAGCATGGCAGAAGGGATGCAGTTAGCATTAATATGATGGCTAAGTGGAGGGCCAGGGGAGAAAGGGAGCAATTGAGGGGATCATTTTATGAACATTATAGATGTCTAACCAATGTACTGTATACTTGAAACTAATTTAAGTAAATACATTTATAAAAACAACAATAAAAGAATGGATTTGTATATTTATTAAGCTTGCCCTGATTGTAATAATAGAAAACAACTTGAGTGAGCTTAAGTAGATGGTGATAATAATGATGATGATGATGCATTTCAGAGAATCCAACAAAAAGTTAACAACTAAACAAAAAGAAATATGGGGATTGGGGATTCACGGCTGCTCTCAGGTTTGCAGCAAGAAGAATTAATCGGTCTTTGTTCCAGGACCCTGATATTATTTGACTCTGCTCTCAGTATTCACTCTCTCAAAAGAAAAACTCTAATGAGCCTCTTCAGTCACTTTCTCCCTGGCTCAATGTGTCATGGCCTGGAGGGAAGTGTCACAGATGGAAGCATGGGTGTTCTTAAGGCCCAGCCTAATGAGTGGAGTGGCCCATTCCCAAAACAGAAATCCTAGGCAACCTTATTGGAATTTACTGTGGTCTAAAAAACATACAATCAAGTAGGGTGGACTGTAAGTTCCCAGCAGACTGGCAGCCTATTGAGGGCAGGATCTATGCCTTATCCATCTCTCCAATATCTCCATAAGGGCTCAGTGGCTGAGAACACTGGTTTTGGACACAGTGTACCTCAGTTTGAATGGCCAGTCTGCCTACCTGTCATCTGGCTTTGGGCATGTCTCTTAACTTTCAAGAAACTGTCTATTCAACTATAAAACAAAGATAGTACCAGTACCTAACTCTCAGGTTGCTACAAGGGTGAAATGGTAATACCAGCATCCATGTTACACAGCACCACCAAGGTGAGGCTTTCATCATCTCCTAAGTACTATTGGAAAAACTTGTCCACAGCCTAGTTGGAAAAGTACAACTTCAACCAGAAGTTGTTAAATAATAAACAAATTGCCCCTTTAAATCTGAAAGAGACATTGCAATGGGAGAGTCTCCAAAGTTTTCAAAGAAGACCTTAGAAAAGAGGTGTTCTCCATGATGAACCAATCTCAACACCCATCCAATATAGCTTTGAGATCTCAGAATAGCCACTCTCATGCTCTCCTTCTGCTATAAGAATTATTCAAATACTTAACTGCTTACTTGGTACAATGTACTGGCAGGAGGTATTGGCAGGAATCCCTCTCACTCAGGGCTGGAAATAGTATCAGGGCTTAAAGTTCCACTAAGGGGTAAAACCAATGTCTATGCACAAAAAGTACCTGGAGAGGCCAGGACCTAGGTAGAACTTAGCTTCAAGGAGGCCCATGATGCGTAGAGCCAAGCTCTGAGACATTAGCAGGCAAGCTTGCTGTCATCGGTGAAGACTATGGGGTATTGCTGGGCAGTGCTGAATAACACCCCAAAAGGTGTCATGCCTACCCCAGGGGCATAGCATCCCACCCTGGTTTTGGTGGAACTATTAAATAGTTCCCTTGACTTCTTATATAGTCCAATGGGGAGACACCCTGACTTCTCAATTACTTTGGCCAGCTGGAGTCATGAAGTTTCATTTAGATTTTTTTATTTCAGAAGTGTGACATTTCTTGCACCTTTTACACAGTGGAGTAATCTCTCTCCAATACACACTCCCTTCTCAGTGGGAATGTCAACAGCTCCATTTGGTGACTGAGACCAGACCACACAAAGTATGTAGTTGGAGATGAGCAGTAATTTAACTCTTTAGGTGGCTTCAACCTCATTCTCCTCTGTGTTCACAGCTGCAGAATGCAGGTAGAGTCTGATTGGAATGAGCCCATAGTTCCTGCTATAACCCACAGGAAGCCAGTAGGGCCTAGATGGAGGACCCAGGGCACATAAAATCCAGGAAGAGAGAAGCCAAGAGAGACTATTGGAAAGAGGCCAGCGGAAGAAAAAATAGGTGGAGAGAAAAAGAGAGGCCTAGGTAAGAGCAAGAGTAACCAGCTGTAGAGGGCTTGAATTACAAAAATAACTCCAAACCAAGATCTTAAAAATTATATTAATAATCATTAAGTTTTATGATGATCTAGGTACTGTGTTAAACTCTGTACATACATGAATCTCACTTAATTCCTCAAATGACCCTGCCACGTAATATTAAGAATTTCCCTCTAAAAAGGAAAAAGAAAATCACAAAATTTATCCAAGATCATCCAACTGGTAAGCAGATGACTCACCTCCTAAGGCGACTTGGGCGGATCTGATTCAAACATGATGGAACACTGGCTGGGGTGAGTGTGCCATGGGGAGTAAGGGCCAGACCTCTCTGAAGTCTTTCCCCTTCCTTCTTCAAGAATAACAGAAGTGGCAAACAGAATTGATTCAAAGTACAGTCCATTCTAGTCGTTCATGGTACTCACATTCTATAAAGTCACTGCAAACTCCGAATTAGCAAATACTGAGACACTGCTCATTGCTCGTAAGGGAAATATAATTAGGTTGCTGTGAACCACTAGTCACAACTTTTTTATCAACCAATCAACATACTGTCTTTAAAGACACCTTATTTAATATATGCTATTGACTCATTAAGATTGAATTCACAACCAACAGTACTATGACTCATGTCTGAACAGAGCTTCTCCAACACATGCATTTTCTTCGCAAGGCACATCACAGCCCTCTTGCTCTTGGGAACACTAGGCAGCACTTCCAAACAATGCTTGGGAGCCATTTTAAACAGTGAAATCACCAAAAAAAGCAAAAAAGTGTGAAAAACTTGGCACTAAATAGACCACAAAAAGGACATTTGCTGACAGTATGAGCACTGAAACAAAGATTGTCCTCCTGGTTCGACCTCAGCTGGAAATGAGTGTGTTGGGCAGCTCAGATTCTCCTCTGGTCTATGCATGTCCACAAATGACCACAAAAGAGCCACAAGTATTGATCTGATGATTTCAAATAAATTTTAACAAGTAAGCAAATTCACAAGGGTGGAATTTGTGAGTAATGAAGATCGATGGTAGCTTCCCCATTAGCTGAGCATCTTTGAGCCCATTTTCATATTCTAAAATGGGCCTAACACCAGCCTTCTCCCAGAGTTGCAGGGGCTGTAAGGGTGATGACATGGGGAAGCAGGCTATGAGCATTTTGTGAAATGAGCTCAGAAAGCATTCATTCCCTTCTCTCTCTCTATCTGGGTATAAATGTGGGTGATCCCCAATTCCTACACTGACAAGAAGCCTCAGCAAGGCTTAGTGAATATTCAAGGCACACAGCTTAAAAGCATCAACCCTGGATGCTCCCAAAAGAAGGACCCATTTAATTTCTTCTAACATGCTGCTAAAATAACTGCTTATGAAAATGGATTTGACTGTTCATATTCTTTTTCTTCCCTATTCCTTTTCAATTCCTATTCTCTCAGTCCAGGGAGATTAGCTACATGGAAGAAGAAAAAGAGCCAATTAGTCTAGGCGGGGAACTACTACCACACAGCAAGTCTGCCTGTGAGGAGTTCGTGGAGTCAAATGCAGGCATCGAATCTCAACCCCTCACAGCACCAAAGTCACCGTCATCATTCAGCTTTTTCCAAGCCATTCATTCACAAAATAGACAAATATCTGCACTTTTGTAGATGAAATGAATGCAGAAGGAGCCATTTCTGAAGATAGATGACTGTTCTTTTTCCTTCAGCAAAGTTTAAAAAGGTAAAAATTATCATATTATGGGCATGGTGGTCATGGAGAGAAAATGAGGCCACTGCTCAACGGGGGAAATTGCTCTCCTTGCCTGGGAATGTTTTAGCATTAAATTAACTCTCCTATCTTCTACCTGCTAATAGGAAAGCTTTCACCTCGCTGTTTGGCAGGGGATCTACATTTGCATTTAGATGGAGCTGTTGTAAAGATGGTCCAGGACAGGGGCCTCCATTCCTTATTTACAATAGCAGCCGGGTGATAAAATGAATATCACATAAGTGGTTGTTTCACTGGTTTTGATAGGGCTGGAACCAGAATGGGAAAGCCTGTCATTTGAATTAGTCAATGAAAGGAAAGAATGGTTTTTCCACACCATGAGAGCTCTGTGGTTTTCTTGACAATACTGAGGCCTGCTTTCTTTCTCCTGTCTGCCAGAGCCAGGCAGCCCCAAAAGCTGGTAAAAAAGGCAGCTGCTGCAGCTGCTTTAATGGACAGAGTCCATGTTACAGTTTGTAGGTCTTCATTTGAGGTAAGCAGCACATGGATTGCTGCTACCATTTTTCAGATGAGGAAACTGGGCCAGAGCATGGGGCTGTAATGATTCTCCTCTGGCCACACCTAGAAAATGGTGGGATTTGAATGGCATCCTACTCCCACACAGCCCGCTGTCCCCTTCCAATAATCTCTTTGTCAACATCTTCCAAATATCTTCTTGTGCACTCAGAAGAAAGGTACATTGAAGTGGAAATCTAGAGAGTGAAAAACCCTTCTGATTGCTACAACTAACTGTGTGATCTTGGGCAGCTCCCTCGACGCTCACACTTATTTTTAGTCTCAGGGTTTTCATCTGTAAAAGTCAAGAAATTGGACAAAAGTTTTGGTAAAAAAAAAAAAAAAGCTTGCCACTCTTGTCTGGATATTCCAGCCCACTTCAACATCATACATTGCTCCTATCTAGTGGACCATCTAAGTAAAATGTGTAGCTGTTGCAGCTGTCAAAAGAATCAGTTATTGCCAGCTCTGGATCAGTGTTCCTCAGACTTTAGCACCCATTAGAATTGCCTGGAGGACTTGTTATAATACAATTTGCTAGACTCCAGAGATTCTGATTCAGTAAGTCTCAGGTAGGGCCCAGGAATTTGCCTTTCAAACAAGTTCCTGGGTGATGCTGATGCTGTTGGTCCAGAAATAACAGATGGCACTTAGAGAACCACTGTTCTAGAGATAAGAAAGCTTATAACATCATAGGAAGGGATCTGACCCCTCACCTTATGTGTCAGAACTGGAGCTTTGTCCATTCCTTCTACTTTTCCCTACCTGTGATGACATTAACTGGTGAAAGTCCAACCAATTCAAATGACCTTACTGGTTATGAGTATAATGATTATAGTGATTGACCAAACCAATATGTGGTCTAGAGGAAGTGATCTTGAAATGTGTCAGTGGAAAAAGCCTCATGTTGCAAAAGCTTTAAAACCAAAGCATGCAAGCAAGGTCTTTGGAAAGCTGGTCAACTTATATGCATTAGTAGTATGTCCTGTAATCAATAGAAATATAACTTCTCTTTATCAGATGATAGATACAAAGATAGACAGAATTGGACCTAGGTCAACTAAATGGATCCAGAGTAGAAGCATCTGAGGACCCAGGATAACCAAATGCATCCTGCCTCTCTAGGCCCAGGAAATGGTCATGCAATTCGTTTCCATCTAACTTCTTGGAGGCCAAAATCCACCCATACATCCCAGCCTGGGAAAAGTTATCAGAAGGTAAACATTACATCTCTATGGCTGGGCACCAGAAACTCCTAACAGGTCGGGAAAATGAGATGGTCTTCAAGGCTTCCTACAGGAACTAAATTCTCTTTTACTGAGTTTAAGGTTAAATTTTTGCTCCAAAGACAATGTCTCATCATATTATGGATGACAAAATTATCCTCAATAAAAGAGATAGTTTTTTAATAAACACTGGAAGACCCTTTTTTGTTTTTGTTTTTGTTTTTGTAGGCAGACCATGTTCTATCCATGAACCCCATGAAAACAAAAGACAAGAGGAATGAGGTGGCAATGGTGATGTCAGCTCTCTCAGAGGCTAGCTTTTCCTAGCCTGGGGCAGACATATATCTGAACAATAATGGAAAGAAATTTTTCTATCATCCACACTAAAAAAAAAGAGAAAGGAGGTCCAGAATGTCCAAAACAGGTTCTCCCCAATCTATATTCTTTGGTTCCAGAATGGTGTGTGCCCACACCCTATACCCGCCCCCAACACACACACACACACACACACACACACACACACACACACACACAAACACACACACACAGAATTCTTGTACTTGTGCTCCATCTCTCCCCAGTGCTACCTTCTTGGACAAGGTCAAGGAGTCAGGCTGATGAGAGAGAGAAAAAGAAGAATGATAATTCATGATTGAGTGTCCTTACAGGTTAGGTAAATAACTAATATAGTTTTTATAGTCTTTGCATTGGAGCTGTTCTACCTAAGTTTAGCAAAGATGGAATTATGTTGCCCAGAATCCCCAACCCTTCACAATTCTGGGTCACTGTGAACTACAGCAGACATTTCTCATGAGATTTAGAAAGTGGAACTAAAATAGCCACCATATCCCTTATTTGCTTAAAAGGTGGTTGCTGGGTCCCAGGCACTATTTCAGCTCAGATATGCTATCTCTTATCTCTGAAGCACCTGGATGGCATGGTGAGGCAATTTGCTAGTCACACAGCTAGTAAATGACAAAGCTGGAATCCCAGAATTTATGGTGTCATTAATCAGATAGTCCAACCTCGTTATAGGCAGGGGTGGAAAGATAGGGGGAGCCTCCTAGAAATGCAAATTTTTAACCTAAAAAACAAAAGTGTTTCTCTGTGTACTTTTAAATAAAATAAACACAAAGATAACATTTAAGAGAACTTTAACTCATCATCTACTGTGTATAAACAATTTCTAATCCTTCAGGTGAGATTTCAGCCTTCATTAAAGCATCCTGCCATGCCAGCACTCAGAAAATAAGGTGGGCACAGATGCTTGGTTAAGTGAAGGAGGCTGAATGCCTGGGCTAGGTGCTGATGGAGGAGGGTTAAAGGTTGCCCCTTACCACTGTTGCATTACCTCTGGCCCCCACTGAAGGGTAATGACCCTCGAGAAAGGAGGAGAAAGTCTGGACAGAGAGTAGAGGAGACACGTAGATGAAAAGAAATCAGAAGGCTTTTCCTTTCATGTTTCAAGTATCAAATTATGCTTGACATTGGAAATTCTCCTCAGGTTCACTTCCATAAAATCATGCCAAATAGCCCTGAAAGTGTTGGAGCTTCCCAGAGAGAATTTTGGCTGTAATCAAACAGGTTTCCTCTATAGTTCCAGACACTCTGAAAGATCTGGAGGACAAGGGGGTGAAAGGGCAGGTAAAGGAGAGCCTGCTGAAGAACAATATGGCGCCTATGTTTCTGTTCAGGTGGTCTGTGAAACGGCATGGGAACACCTCCTCAAAGTGCATTCCAATGAGCTGGGAGGATACGAAAAGGCAAAACATTCCAACACAAAAGGACATATAGTAATGATATTCATACAGGCTAACATTTATGGAGGTTTGTTGCAAAGCAGGCACTGTGCTGGGCCCCTTACTCACCTGAACTTCACGACAGTCAGACACTGTTATTATTCAGTGTGCAGTATCAAAGTTGAAACTGAGAAGGATGAACAAACTTATCCTGGTCTTTTGGATGCCAGTGCCTCAGCCACAGCTACTGTGCTGCCTGAATGACCAGGTATAATACCAATGCAACAGGAAGATGAAATGGTTAGCACAATGACAAAATATCATTGGATATCAAAATATCAGTGGATGTCATAATTTGATTGAATCAATCAAATTACCCATTTCAGGGGCCTCATCTAGACCAGCTTATATTCACTGACTAATCAGAAAACACGAATTCCACCAAGTCATTCTCCTGCTGACGTAGATGCTGGATGGGAATGGACACCAATTTGGAAAATATCTTTAAGCCCAGCAGGCGCTCACTGCTACCGGAGGCTTTGGCTTTCCCCAAGCAGTGCATTTACCTCCCTGTGCACTGCCACCAGCTTAACTGAGGTCACCATCAGTCTCTCACCTGGATCATTGCTAACACCTCCTAACAGTTCTCTGCTCTGACTCTTGACCTCTCTTCATTTCTGACAGAGTGATCTTTCTAGAAGCAAATCTGATTGTGCCAGTTGCCAGCTCCAAACCCTCTCACAGCTCTTCACCTCTACCGGGACCAAGTCCAGATGGCTCACAGCTGCACGAAGGCCTTCAGCACTGCTCACTCTGAACTCACCTTCCTCCAAGCCCTGCTCTATACTTTGTGCTTCATCCACTGTGAATTGTTAGTCTCTCCACAAATACACAGCAATTTCCTTAACCTCCAGACCTTTGTGTGGCACCCTCATCTCCTCAGGTGGGTGAAACAGTGGGGGTGAGAGAAAATGTGCTCCAAGAAAACTCATGCTCATCTTTCAGTTCTCACTCAAATGCCACATGTAGGCACAAGCCCGGTTTATCTGTCTGAGCAATAAACAATGAAACGACTGCTTTATCTCATTTCTATACCAGCTTGACAGTTCCATGGGATTCACTGGTGACCAGAGTTTCAGCTACATGTAACTATCGAACAGGCAACATATGAAACTAATTAGTAAAGTCTACTACCAGGAAAAGATTCTCTAATAGCATAGAAACCAGTCAACACCATAGAAAAAGTCAAAGATAACTCCCAAATTTTGGCACCCAGAGAAGAGATTTGGGAATTTTGTTGTCGTTGTTGCCCAAGTCTGGCTTCAAGAGTCTCTTTTCCCATTTCCACCTTCAGACTTAGCTCAACTTTACTGTGGAGACAACCCTGATGGGATGCGCAGAGAGAAAACCATGTGCCCATCCCCCCAGCAGGTGGATGCAGGCCTCCTGCTCTGCCGCTGTAGGCTTGCAACGTGCTTTGATGCATTTGTTCATTCTACACAGCACATCTTTGTATTCCTGCCTAGGGGCCTCTCAGAACCCCAGACCAATTGGCTAGACCCTGACATCCTGCTTAGCTTTTGTTTCTCTCACAGAGGGCTGGGCCCCTAGCTATTTCCTGGCTTCCACTTCCAATGAACTATAAAGTACGGATGTTCTTGGCCTGTAATTACTTAGGTCTTCCTGCCATGGACTCGGTGCTGACGCAAATCAATCCTTCATCTCCACTGTCTCCTCAAATACCAAAACTTGAACTTCCCCTTATGCCTCTTTGGGGCAAGTCTTACATCTGGACCAGTTTGCCTAACCTGGGTTCCACTTGTTCTTAGCATCTTCCCCTGACTTATGACTCAAAATATTTCTTTCTAATTATATTACCTCTTTCTCTGAAGCAATTTGCAAATGCCTAGTGACATCACTCAGCTTGGTGTCTTACTTAACGTAGGTTTTCAATGAATATTTGAGTGGAAACATTAACAGTTTTAATTCACAGTGATAAATTATGACCAGGAGCTGGAGGTTATTATGAGTAAAATCCCATGGTAGGAATGTAAATCAAGATGTCATAGGGTGGGTTCCCCGGAAAGCAGATTCTGAAATGGAGAGAAAGTTTATTAGGAAGTACTCTTAGGATCAGTAACAATGAAAGGGAAAGGAAATAAGTGGGACTGGGCAGAGAGAGAAGCCGCGCTCCTGTGTAACCTGAAGGAAAGACTCAGCAAACGACTTGAGAAGCTCCAAAGCTGGAGTGGCACCTTAAAGCTGTCCAGAATTGAAGAAGAGAGGTTGAGCCTTTAACCCTTGCATCAGCCAATCACTGAGTGCAGGTTGCCCCAGAAAGTGCATGTGATCTTAGGTGAGATGGCTTTCTTTGGCCAAAACACTTCCTAAAGAAAGCTGAAAGTTATTGCTATCTGCTGTCAGAACTTCTAACATCAGGAAAACAAACTTTAATTTCTCAAGGGGGACCTGAATGGCATGTCCCACCATACAGAATAGAGGCAGACAACGCCACTCCCTCCCACAAACAGCCAACTCAGCCAAGTTACCCTGATGATGCATAGAGGTAAATGACAGATTTCATTCCCACCTTTATCACCCTCGCATTCAAAGCGGCTATTCACTGTTATTCCCTTCTTGTCCCTCCCCTGTGCCAATGATCTCATTTCCTTTTTAACTGAGTGCTCATATCAAACTAAACAAAGGAATGCTGTTTTTCCCCTTCTAAGATTAGCAGATAGCAGGTGAGCAGCCAGAGAAGAAGAAAATGGTGTCAGGACACAGGCTACTAAGGTGTGACAGTGATGGAGACTAGGATGACACAAGATCAGACCAGAGGAGCAGGCATGGTGCATCGGGTGGTAACATGGAGAACATCAGTCAGAATTCGAAAATGGCAAATAAATTGATGATGACAAGTGCTGGAAAGGGAGGAAGGGAACAGAGCAGAACATTCATGGGTCAAATTTAGGACAGCAGGCGAGATAGCTGCTATGGAATCAGAGCCATCAATAAGTGACCTAACTCAATTCTGGCTGGGGCCCATCTAGCTTCTTTCTAAACCCTATCCTCAAAGGCATCATCTAAAACAGTGAAATCAAATGGTGTTTTCTAAAATCTAATTTCCTAAAGCCTAAATGGCAAATCAGAAATCAGCAAGCATCTTAAGACATTGTAGACTGTTGGATCTGGACAGGAGCCCAGAGAGGAGGTGACGAGGAGGGTGTGAGGCCTTTCCTGGGAAGTGAAAAGCAGCCCACTCACCAGCTTCTTCCTGGAGTTTCAGCTCCTCCTCAGGTGGCAGGCCACTCTGGAACTGGCTGTTCATCTGCATACATCCAAAGATCTCCCAAGACTCATCTCTGGGGCTCTAACTTTGCCAACTCATAATAGAGGGTAGTCTTCCAGGGTGCTGACCCCGGTGAAATGCATTCAGATGCTATGAAGAAATGTGTCTTAGGCTTCAGGAAACATGGCACGTTTTCCTTTGTGCTTGTGCTTATGAAGAGATACATGAAATAAAACTTTGGAGATGGTTTTTCTCTAGTCCTTCATATTAAAAAAAAAGGCATCATGAAGATGTACCACTCAGATATCCTTTCAAGCACCTGCCATTCTGCTGCAAGGAGTGCAGGTAGATGACAGCCTCCAGCTGCAAAATTTGGGCTGAGATCAAAATCTTCCCAAAGAGTCCTCAGTCAATTGAGATCAGAAGGCACTAAGGTCTAACCAGTTCTGCCCCCAAACAGGACTTCTCTGTGGGTAATCTCTGCACTGGAGCTTCCCATTCAGCTAGCTAAGACTTTCTAGTGTCCGCACCACTGTCTCAAGCTCTTTCTACTCTATCTCCATTCTCCCCACTCCTTTCCCATGCCTAAGGCCTGCATAATAGTCTGACAACTTTCCCTGGCCACACAATAATGGTCTGAAGGCTTTACCGGATCTCCTATTTATTTCTCACATGTGAAGCTTTTGCACTTCTAACTACATCTTGCCATCTGTTTTCTGGAGGCCTTCCACTGATATAGTATCATCCTACAGATTAGGACACTGAGATCCAGAGAGGCTAAATAACATTCTTTAGGTTGTACAGATGATAGATGACACTCAGAATTTGTCTTGATAGATGAATATAATGGTCCAAAAATGCAACAGCTCCATCCCTGTTATGGAGAAATTGTCTAAGGTTCCAGACAAGGATGGTGGATGCTGGACCTGCTATAGTTTGGACTGGGCAGGCACAGGAACCAGAAACATTCAGGTCAGTGCCAGAAATCAACAAGCAAGCAGAGATTCAGTCTGTCCCCCTGGGATGAGAGAGTCAGCATAGTTACTAGGAAGTCATTTGGACTCACTGAGAATGGTGAAAAGAAAGTTTTGGAACTCTAAATCCTGAATGACAATCTACAACTAAGGGCTAGGAAACAGAAATCAGAAAAACAGGACTGGCCGTAGGCATGCTCTTGTGGAGTTCTGCTGACCTCATCCTGCCTGTATCAGTTCTCTATTTTCTGACATCATAAAGGCAAATCAAACAGATGAAACCTAAGAAAAACCAGTTTCTCTCTGTGCCTTAGTTCTTTCCAGTGAGAGCAGCAGGGTTGAAAAGCACAATGTAGATTATAATCACTGAACAGACATTTCTTAATCATTTTCTAAGTTCATGGGACTTTCAGAGTAGTGTATCATTTATAGGTTAAGGTACAATGTAGAACAGAAAACAGTGACTGGCATTTAACAAGAGTGCCTCCCACTGTATCTTCAATGTTTCCCAACATTTCAGAGTTTAGGATGTCTTTTTTCACCATCAAAACACACACACACACACACACACACACACACACACACACACACACACACACACACACAGCTCTCTCCTCCAAAATAGTATTCATTACACTTTTTATCCATTATTTGAGGAAATGGATAACAACTGTATCACAGGGTAATATAAGTGAGGCAACTCTTTAAAGAAAAAACTGTATCTTATTAATTTCAATATTTATAAAAATTAGGAAATTGGTAATACATAGATGCAAGATGTCCTACCTATTTGGTCATAGACAAAGCTATTTTGAATACAATCTTCACATATATGCTCTTATACTTGATGCTAACAATAAAATTGATAATTTTCACTTTACAGAAGGAAAAAAAAATGAAGCCCAGAAAGATCTAATGAGTTGACAAAGGACAGTTGGTAGAATTTTGGTGATATCCACAAAGTTCTTTCTACTCTGCCACAATAGCAGACTAAGAGTGATATGTTTGACACCTCGTTGGTCTCACATGTAGAAGAAAATGGAACTTCCACTGTCTTAAATGATACTGACTGAATCTTAACCAGAAAATAGTCAATTTCCTAAAAAGAAAGTATTCTGACGTGTTCCCATCAACCTCTCCCACTACCTACACTGTGTTAATCGCCCATCACTGGCTTGGCAACCTTCTTTCTGTCTAGGCCTCTGTACTACTCAGATCTTGTCTCTCTGTCCCAGTGTGAGCATCCTTAGGTTAGCAGTAGAGGCCTGAGGCTCTGCATACCCTTGGCACAGAGTTCAATAAATGCTTCTTGACTGCGGAATAAATGAGTCTGAGAGGATAAGTCAGGTTAGAATTTCCATGGAATGGAACAAATATGCAGAATAAATCCAAGACACTATTTAAAGTGCAGAGGTCCCTGTACTTTATTCAGAAAAAAAAACAGGGACCACAACATAGAATCCAGATCAGTGACTGTAAGACAATGAGAACCTAATCTCCTGGTAGTTACAAACACAGTGGCTGTTGTTCTGAATATAACAGCAGCACCAATTTTTAAAAAATGGTTTTCAAACCCACTACAATATGGAGCTATGCCTACCAAATTCCAAACAATAAACTCCAAAATCAGAAGGGGTGGGGGATAAGACAAATGGGTATTTGAGCATCATGGAGAAAAAATTATTATAGCCAGCCATATCCATCTGTGTATGGAGACACAACAAACCATTCTGTGCTTTCATTCTGAGCAGAGCTCTGATTAATTGCCAGGTTCTCAAACTCTTCAAAGACTGTTTTTAAACTCAAAGGTCTGACATTTCAAAACATAAATGTTGTGGGTTTCCGTAGCATGGCCAGGTGTGTTTGCAGTATGGCAATTCCTGACACGTCAGCAATCCTTACAGAAGGAAAAATTGGAGGATGTCTTTCTGCTGAATGATTCCACATCACATGCTCACCCTTGCATCTACCTTCTTCTGGAGGAAAAGCTTAGGGGAGGTGATGCCATACTGTGATCTGTTTAGGAACTCACAGCAGTAGGACCCCTGCTTGGCTCACTGTTTTCACTGGCCTCTTATCTCCTGGGAGCTGTGTGCTGGGAAGTTACTCTGGGCCCAGCAGGACAGCAGCCAATGTCCTCTCATGGCAGGTTGTCACGAGGGAGGTGCTCTTGTGCCTGATGCCACACAAATTGATCTTCCTGGGAGTAACAATCAAAATTTTTAATCTAGTGAGGAACGACTCCCCTCTGGCTCTTAAGCTTCTACACATACTCTCTAAGAGATACACAAATTCAAGTGACTGTGACTTTATAGAAATACAGTGACCAGTTACATCAATAATAAAAATAGCTGACATTCACTGAGCACTTACCAACTGCTGAATTCCTTCCATGCTCTTGCAGCTGCAGCCAGGCCAGAAAACAGAGCCCATACCAGGGAGTACAACAGCAGCACTTGAATGAGGGCATTAGATGCCAGTGTGTGGAAACGAGGCAGTGAGGCATCCCAGGGAGAGTGACAGCAGGATGCCACTACCCCTCTGCTTCTTCAATTCAGCCCTGCAGCCACACTCAGAGAAAGTGAGACAAGCTGTAGTCTTTCCAACGTTGAGCCTTGCTCTGCTTGCTGTTCCCTACCCCTATTGCCCTGCTGGCTCCACACTGCCTTTTTTCTGTCTGGGAAAATTCCTGTCATTTGGCAACCCATCCTCTGCCTCAATTTATTCTCTCTCTTTCCTCTCAAAGCCCTCCTAAGGGGCAGAACATGGTTATAATGCAATGTGCTATCACCCCACGGAACTCCTTGAAGGTAAGGACTATAAATAAGTCACCTTGCCCTTTGACATGTGTTGCTTTGTACACAATAGCTGCTCAGGAAATACCAGTTGAATGATTGGTTGAACTAATGGTATAGCACACAGCTTCATTAATTATTTTAGATGGTGAAAAAGGTTCCTCTGACATCTGTTAGGCTCCAAAGCACTACATAATTATATGCTAATAAAAGTTTCAATTAATGAAACGATGCCATATTAAACAATTTTTTTCATGCTTTTCTTCTTCAGGACATGAAGAGATGCAAGTCAACAATTGCTTAATATTTAAAACTGTTCTTTGATATTTTTTTCTTATCTTTGCTATCATCTTAGTCTCAGGCTACTCATCCACAAAAACTTGTTGGAAAACTTCAGAATTCATTGAAATAGGCTAACAGCAAATAACTAGTTAATGGCTGTGAATACTCATTTAGAAAATAGTCCATCGTTGAGCTGGTTTCAGTTCAGGCCTTGTTGGTTTCCTTGTTGTTTGGGGAAGCAGTCTGTACACAGTCACAGCCTCTCTAATTATTCCCAAATGCAATTACGCTTCCAACAGGAAATCCTTCTCTAGAAGTCAGCCGCAGCCTGAGCAGCTGGACCATGAAGTTCATGGAACACTGAGGAAGAAAGCCAAAGACTGCTTTCCATTTTAGCGGTGACTCCAAAGTGGAACATATGTTCCAAAATGTGAATGGTATTGGGATTAGAGATGTGTTTTTTAATATGAGTCTAAGTTTTCCCCTTAGCATAACTATTTTGATTACAGATTTGATTGTAGAGTATATTATAGATATAGATAATTTAATTATAGCCTGGACTACAGATTATACTATTTTATAATTAGAAAAAAATATTGGTAAAATAAAGAAATATTAAAATTAAAAGCATAAGTTTTTGTTTCACGTCAAAAGCAAGTTCCAACATTTTTTTTTTTGAGTTTCAGAAAGAAAGCCACACCAGAGTAGGAATGTAAAATGAATCCAAGACTGAGTTTAAATCAAATGTGCATGCCTCCGAGACCATGCGCGTGCTCAACCACGGCCATGCATGTGGCCTTAAGGTTTTCACTAGCCAGTGTGAAGAAGGAACATGTGATAATTCCCCAGTTCTGACTTCAGACAGGAACAGACCAGTTACTCTTGAGAAGGTACATTTCCTGACTCTGGGCACAGACAGAAACTTCTCTTTGATGTCATATAATAAGACTGATTCTGCTAGTGGCGAGTAGGTTTTTTTCTGATGGCCTGAGCTGACCAGCCAGGTCTTTCAGAAACCTCACCACCACCCTTGGGTTTGCCAAGCCAGGAACACACATCCACCCTAGGGCAGAGCTGCCCCAGGTCTGCATTCTCCATCATGTATGCCACCCGCTGTCCTTCTGCTGACAATTGTTCCTCCTCTAGTTTCTTGCCTGCCTGGTCCTCCCAGTTCAATCCACCATTTAGCTACCTTTCTAGCTCCTCATCATGAACTTGGCTTCTCGGACTCATTCGAGCCTTTTCCCTTCATGATAGAGCCTCTACAAACTGGTCAGCCATTCTTACAAGTTCCTGCGGCGACTTATGGCCTGGGCCAGGTCTCACTCCTGTTTTTTCCTGCTCTTTCTTCCAGTCATCCTTGGGTGAAATCAGAAAGAACAAACAGCTGCTGCTCAGAGTGATGGAACAGCCATTTAGAGTGGTGTTCTTCAAAGCCAGTGCCAGTCCACAAGCTGCCTTGTGGGTTATTGGCCCACCAAGATTGAAGGGCAGCAGCTGACAGACAGCAAGCTTGTCGAAGCCTGTACAGCATTGCCAGGACAGCCGAGCGTGAGAGCACTGGACTTGCTTGTTGCGCAGGGTATAGATGAGCGCTCAGGTGTGACTATCCCAAGGTGAGTCACATGGAAGCTGAGCTGTCTACCAATCATATGAAGGAGGACCTCTTATCACTGCTTGATAGACTGGCAATCTTTAAAATGCTCCTTCTCCAAGTTGGTTTGGAGAAACTACCTAGCGCCTTACAGCCACAGACAGTCTTGGGGTAGGCATAACAGCACCATTAGGAATTGAGTTCTTACCACTTTCCAGGCACTGTGCTACACACACTGCATATGTTGTCTCATATAATCACCCCTACCCCAGGAAGTAAGTACTGTCTTAATCTCCAGTTCCTGATTAACACAAAGGGGTCCCAGGGTAGTTCCTTAGATTATTCTAGGCATTGCCGATAAGCACAGGTGACTCAAGAATTAAGACTCGAATAGGTTTGAATCTGAAAATGATGCATTGACTCTTGTCCTTCACAGAGTAGCAGGGCAATGTTTGCTAAACTTGTGGAACTGGCAGGAAACCTCAGGCTGTTTCCCCCTAATGAGGAGGTAAGGAATAGCTTTCTCCCTTGCCTTCCCTACCTGAGCTCTTTAAGGTTAGAGCTTGTTATTCCTGATTTAAAAACAATTGTTCCCATGACAACACCCCAGCAGCTTCTCTTAGCAACCATGGCTATCTTTCACAATTTTCACAAAGTTGGTTCAAATACAGAATTGCTTTTTGAGAGTTTTCAGAGGCAAAATCAAATTGACCAGTCAACCAGAGTTAAATTTTTTCTGCATCTTAAGAAAATCATAATAAAATTTAAAAACCACTAGAAAGCAGTTTCAGCAACCTGAACAATGGGTAAAAAGGGAAACAGTATCCTGCAGTCCAGGATACTGTTTTAAATCTAAAAACAAACAAAACAAAAAACAAAAAACAAACAAACAAAAAACCCACAAAAAACAAAAAACAAAAAAATGCCTATGTAAACTCTTAAATGTGAATTTTCCCACTGATTGACAAAAGGTTCACAAATTGAGAGTAAGGTTTCTAAATTGTATTAAGTCTCTCTATTGATGCTGTGACAAATTATCACCAACATATTGGCTTAAAACAACACGAATTTAATATCTTACACATCTGTAGATTATAAGTCTAACATGGAACTCACCAGGCTAGGGTCGAGGTATCAGCTGGGTGCAATGTTGTCTAGAAGCTCTAGGGAAGAATCCTTTCCTTGCCTACTTAAGCTTCTAGAAGCTGCCTGCTTCCTTGTCCCATGGCTCTTTTCTCCTGCAAAGCCAGCTCCACAAGCTGAGTCCTTATGCTGCCATCTCTCTGACATCTTTCCCCTTGTCTACTTTTAGGATGCTGTGATTGCACTGGATCCACAGACAGCCCAAAGTAACCTCTTTATTTTAAGGTCATCATAATGGCAAACTTAAATCCAACTGTACCCTTAATTTCTCTTTGCTGTGTAATGTAACACATTCACAGGTTCTAGAAATTGGGATGTTGACATCTTTGGGGAGCTATTACTCTCCATGCCAGTGGATATAGCAGCCTAAGCAAGTTTCCCTAATAAGAAAGAGAATGGTGAGGTTTCTACTCTAATTTTGCTACTTGTGTCAGAAGCACAGCATCTGTCACCCTCAGCCACATGCATCTCTTTGACTTCTTCCTCTTGCATATTCAGACTACTGGCTAAAGCACATACTTACGAAGGAAAAAAAAAGATATGGCCCAAAGTCTTTTCCCCAATTTTTGCCTAAAACAGCAATGGCTAGTGCTAAGAGAGGTCTGTGGAATAAGGCTGGGCCACTTAAGGATTTGTTACAAGGAGATGGGGGTCTGGTGCTAGGGAGAAAGGCTAGACAATCCATCCTGTTGAGGAGCAAGAGTGAGAATGTGCAGGGTAAGCCAGGGCAGAACACTTCAGACTTTGAGCTGCTGACATTTTAACTGAGGACATCTTTATGGGTGCTAAAGAAAAGGGGCTGACTCAATGAAGTGCAAGCTTTCCCTGAAACACAGCTATAATTATATCATAAAGACATTTATGTAGTAGGGCAGAAAACAAATCCCTGAGGTAATCAATAAAAACAAACTGAAGGACATAACTTACCAGAGAGAAATGGCTTCCAGTGCCAGCTGAAGAATGCAGATGAATGTCATCCAGTTTTGTGGTGACACCATAGATGGACATGATGAGGAAAAGCCCCTCAGGAGCTGCTGAAGAGAAGAAAAGTACACTCCCAAAACATCAACTTACAATTGCAAACACACCAAGTGAAGGGCCAAGCATTGTGAGCTGCTTTTTAAAGAGTGAGAGGGGTTCGGAAAAGGTGGGGTGGGGTCCCTGTGGCCTGAGGAGATGGGAATGAGGGGACAGCAGAGAGAGGTAAAGAAGAGGTAAGTGGTAGGAAGTAGGGCTCTGCCATTTAGCAGCCGCGTGACTCAGTTTCCTTGTCTGTGGAAGGTGGCAATCACCCAGCTCTTGAGTGATACACTGTGTATAGTGCTGGGAACGTGGTAGGCATACTCTGCATTGGTTTTCGTGTTTGTTTGGTTTTGATTTTGTTTTTGTTTGTTCGTTTGTTTTTTTGTTTTTGTTTGTTTGTTTGTTTGTTTGTGATAAGGACAGTTAGTGTGAGAGCTACCCTCTTACCAGATTTGTAAGTGTCCAATGCAGTATTATTATCTGCAGACACAACATTGTACAGCAGATCTCTACAACTTCTTGCATAATTGGAATTTTGTGCACGTTGACTGGGGAGTTGTTAATCAGTGTCTTGGTTCTTATGCTGGAGCTGTGATTATGAGCATACTTAAGGCTTCTGGGAAAGAGTGGGACTGAGTCTGGGCCAAAAACGGTTGGCAAGACAGTGAGGAAAGAAGCAGCCACAAAGGTGAGGCAGAGAGATCCATTCAGGAACAGGAAGAGGCCAGGCAGGTGGTCTGACTGGTTCAGGTCCAGAGCTGGAGCCTCTGTACAACAAGGAGGTCAGGGTCAAGTTGCAAAGTGGTCCTAAAGGCTGCCTAACATCTTTTAGGAAGTCCCTAGGTGACTGGGATTAAAAGAGAGATACCAAGCCATTTGCAGCTTGCACAGAGATAGTCTAGAATAGGGGTCCCCAACCCCTAGGCCACAGACCAGTACTGGTTCATGACCTGTTAAGAACCAGGCTGTATAGCAGGAGGTGAGGGGTAGGCAAGTGAAGTTTCATCTATATTTGCAGCTGCTCTCCAGTGCTAGCATCACCACCTCAGCTCCACCTAGATCATCAGGCATTAGATTCTCATAGCAGAACCGGTCTCTGGTGATAAAAAGGTTTGGGACCACTGTTCGAGAAGGCATGGTCTAGAAAAGGTCAGAGACCTTGCCTTGGTGACACTTAGAGCCATTTCCTCACTTGTAAGGTGAGTATGGCAGTCACTTTCCTTAAAGAGCAGGAGTGAGAACAAAATGAGAAAATGTCTTTAAAGTGCCCAACACAGGGTCTGGGGTACAGTAAGTGCTCAAAAAGTGTTAACTGTTATTATTCTAGGGGTGCATGATCATCCTTTCTTGTAGTTTTCAAAATGTATTTCAATTGATTTTAACAGTGAAACACTTTTTCCCCAAAGAAACTTTATAGGGTAAAAGAGGGCAGGCCTGGTTAATTTGGAGTTCAAGGCCCAGAGGCCCCTCATTCGATTTTCTCCCTCTCCACAGGGCACCTCCCTAAAGAAAGGCCTTCTGATACTTTTCCAACCTGGTCTGGCCCAGCTGCTCCACTGGTGAGGCCCAGGAGAAGGGGTATCTTGGCCAGAGCCAGGCCCTGTGGCCTCGTCTGGTTTCTGAACAATCAGTTCTTCGAACGGTCAGTTCGATGAGTCAGTTTGATAAAAGACAGTGTACTGAATATCAGTCGGCAAAATGCCAAGTCACCAAGTGACTAATTTCTGAGTTTCTCAAATCATCACAAACCTGCTCCAGCTTTAACTACTTGTTAGTTTTATAGCACTTCATACTAGACAACAGGTACCTCCTCAAACCCGGCATAACCCTAAACTCTCCCTCTCACCAACCCTCAATTCTCACTCTCTCTAGCACCAACCTGCTCCTCCCCCAGTAGCTTCCTCACTGCCCCTCAATGCGCTGGGTTTCCCATCCTGACCCTCGGCCCTCAGCTCCCTCAGAATCATCTGGTGGGGCCTGCTGCCCAGGCTGTGTGCACCTTCCCCCGCAGAAGGGCTTTATTCCCTGAGCTCCAGCCACTGGGAGCTTGGGGCACAGACAGGATGAACTGCTCTTAAAAATCTATTCTGAAGGCAAAATGAAAGCTGATCACCTAAAACTTCACTGAAGATTTCTAAACCTGTTTTTTTTTAATTTATCCAACAGTTAAAAATGAAATCATTTCTAGTAAATTTAACAAAATCTTTTAATCTATTTGTCAAGTTGATCATATAATAAATTGTCTGTCAGCAGACTGGTTTTTAGAAATGTGACCTAAAACTGGAACTCAGGCACCAGATTTCCAGTCTAATTCACTTTCTGCTCAATACTCAGTACTAAACACAATCAGTATGTCTTTATTAGTATGTTTAAATTTGGTTTCTTTTCTTTCTGTATCTTTGGCCACTTTGTTTTGCAAAATGCATTTTCTCAAATTTTTTTAAATGCTTTCTTTTAAAAACTACACTGTATTTAAGATGTTAATGGCTTCATTTTAATTAGCACATATTCTTGTTAATAATGAAATCTACTTAATTTGAGTTAAAACTAAAAACCTATCAGGGTAATTCACAGATATTTAAAAACTCTGCAGAAATTCTAGTAGGATCCCTGTTAATATTCTTAAGGACCTTCAATGGTTATTCTAAGTAGGCCTTGGTATTAACAGAAAGAGCAAACAAATTAAAATTGGACTCTTGGTAACAATTGGGAAAAATAAATATGCACACCCTTCAGCATGCAATTGAGTGTAGTTATATGGGTTCCTCCTACGCATTTAAAGAGAACATCTTTATTGAATAACCATCATGCTAAGTATCACTTAAGTCTGGTATTGAGTCACCTGACTTCACTATACTTCTTTCAGAAATGCACAAGAGAATGACATCAATCAAATTTAAAATAATGCAATCCTCAATTGGCATTGATGTTAGCAGCAATCTCTATTTGTAGCGTATAGCAAATTTCCATGTGAGCAATGTAATTTACAAGGAATGCACATTTTATTAAAATTCCAGCCTAGAAGACATCTTAAAAACCATTCTCAGGCCTTGGAGAATATCCTGATGATCCATAAGAAATGTCAAAATGATCCTCCATTTCCACAGTGAGTTACATCTTCAAGAACAGTGCCCATAGCTGTAAGGACAAATCTCTCTTCAGGTTTAATCTCTTTGAGAATTCAGTTTATATTAAAGGAAAAACACTTTGTTACGTATTTGTACATAAAAAAAAACAGGATTTAAAATTGAGCTTTAATACATTATCCTAATTAATCTTCACAACAATCTTTGGCAGTAGGATATTATAATCACCACTCAGGCACCTGGGGCTCAGGGAGGCTAAGTGACATTTCCAAGTTCACACAGCTAATGAGAAATAGGTAAGCATTAAATTTAAGTTCCTGGCTCTAGGACTTTTTTCCTTTGTTTTTTGCAACTTTGTTAAGATATAATTGACATATAACATTGTGTAAATTTAAGGTGTAGCACTTTGACCCATTATTTGTCTAAATGATTTCAACAACTTTCTAATGTAACTTGTTGCCCCAAACCTCAACATTCCATCAACCCTATGGTGCCATATCAATCTCTATAAAATGCTTGATGATCATGTCATGTCCCTGCTTAAAACTAATCATTCATAAGAATAAAGTTCAGTCTTCCCAACAGAACATAATAATCTCTCCATCCTTAATCTCTACAATTCTGCTTCCATGGGATTACTAATCAAGATCTCTCCCCATACTCCCACACCTCACATTTCTAAACCCACTGGAGTTCTGCCATGTGTTATTTCCTCTATCTGAGATTATCTTCCTCTTCTAGACCTGGTAACATTGCCCAAGGCCAACTCAAAGTTCTCTTTGTGAAGTCTTGACAGTGTCCCACCCATGATCTCAGGCAGTCTGTCATCCCCTCCCCAGGTGACCATCTGTTTAAATAGCTCCGTTATTTCATAACTAGCACACTGAGCTTCCAGATAAATAAATCAATAATTAATCCACTCTTACTGTGTGTGTGTTATCTCACTCATAACCCACTAATTTCTTGATACACTAGAACAGGGATCAAGAAACTACACCCCACTTGGCAAGTCTAACCTAATGCCTATTTTTGCAAATAAGATAGTATTAGAATACACGCATGCTTATCTATCTACATATTGCCTATGGTTGCTTTGCACTACACGGACAGAATTAAGTAGTTGCAATAGAGACTATATAGCCTGTAAAACTGAAAATACTTATGGATCCAACCCTTCACAGAAAAAAAAATTACTGAACCCTGCACTGGAAATAAAGTAAAAAATTAAAGTCAAGTTAACTTGTAGCCTTATTGAGTAAGATGGAGGAGAACCCTATGGATGTTAGGACTTGAATTCCAGTCTAAGTTCTGGGACAGGGTTACTCTTGTATATAGGACAAATCAGTTCCCCTATTGGGACCTCAGTTTCCTTGTCTATAAAATAAGAAAGGCAGGCCAGATTAGTCATTTTTAAACCAAAACTCTTTCCCCAAAAGTAGTCTATAGCAAGCCTTATGTGTAAAACAGATAAAGAAAGAACTATCCTGATAAGGGCCGGGGTGGGAGGCTGAGTCCTAACCTATTGTCTCACAGCCTTGTTGTTGCTACTCAGGGGAAGGGTGTCTCAGTCCTCCATAGCCCTGAATATAAATGCCACTGATTTAACCAATCTCTGGGTTCTTTCCACAATCACTGTCCTTGATTCAGAACCTAAGGGGCTCTAAACCTTTAGAGCCCTCCAAAATCAAACTCTGTCTTTTAGAGTTTGTTTCATAACCAAACCACAGCTGAGATAGATCGAAAAGAAAATAACTAAATAATATTATCAGACACTTCTCTTACTTAGCCGTAAGACAGCCTAAAGTATGGTTTCTGCTTTCTGGAGTGAACTGGCACTTCTGTGATCTGTCTTGGGCATTTTAAAACACAAAGCAGAGTGTCAGCTTTGGAGAGATGTACAACACAAGGGATTGTCACTCTGGTGACAGAGCACTCCTGGGAACAGCGCTGCTTCAAAAGGCTTCAGGCAGGTAATGACATTGTGAGCTATTTGTTGCCTTAGCAGGGACTATTTTAAGTGGCTCAGAAGTGCATTGGAACTGCATCAAAGAGTATTTTGGTTCCTGGATGGGGGCTTCCAAGAAACGTAGCTGGTCAGAGGTCCTTAGAGTTCAGAGCTCTGGACGAGAAACTAGGGTATTTGCACAGTCTTCTCTTTGGCACGCTTTGTGTACATGCAGCAAGTTTTCTGGGTTCTCCAGCGCCTGGCTTCCTTATCTACAAAATGAATATGTTGCACCAGATAATAATCATGTGTCAGGCTCTATGCTAAGGTTTTGTATACAATAACTCAATGCTCACAACCTGCTAGATACATAAGATCTCCATTTTCTGAAAAACGTAGAAACCAAGTTTTACAGAAATTAAGTAACAAGCAAAATTACACAGCTCATCAGTAGAACAGCAATGCTTTAAACTAGCTACAGCAAGCAGTTATCAAAGCAGCTGAGGGATAGCTCTAAAGCTACATGGCTTCTGTTTGAATCTGGTTCTGCTACTGATAGAGTGTGACACTAGTCATTTTGTTTAAATACTTAAATTTCAATTTCTTTATCTGTAAAATGAGTATAATGGCACTACATGCCTCATAGAATTGTTTAGAGGATTAGATGAGACAATTTTTATAAAATATCTGATAGATACTGAATCATAATTAATGGCAGCTATTATTGTTATCTGGATAATTCCAAAATCCATGTTATTAACCTGGTCTGTAAAAATCTAACTTTCTTCCCTGTCTCTTCCCTAATAGGATTCTTATCAATGTCACCAATGTCCTACAACAAGCCAAAGCCAATGGATGGTCTGTGTTTGTCCTCATTTCATTCCTAATCTCTCAGCAGCATTTGACATTGCTGATACTATTCCTTGAAATATTTTCTTCTCTAGGCTTTGAGACACCACATTTTTTTGGTTTTCTTCCTACCTCAGAGGTCAGTCCTTCTCAGCCTCTTTGCCTGCTCCTCTTTTCTCAGACTTCTAAAAGTAGAAGATTCCCCTTGGTCCTAGTCTCATGCTCTGTCCTTCCTCATCAACACTCTTTTCTTAGTTTATAATTTTTAGTCCCACAGCTTCAAATGAGCTGACAACTCTCAAATTTCTCTCCCCACCTGGACCTAACCTCAGAGCTCCAAATGTCCTAATGTTTCTACTTGGATGTCTCAAAGGCATCTCAAACTTATAAATTCTAAACTTACAAATTCTAATACTGGTTCACTCTCTACTCAAATCACTCTCCTTTCTCCAATTCATATTAATAAATGGAACCACCATTTACCAGTTACTCAGGCCACAGACCTAGGTGTCATCTTAGTTCTCTATCTCATACCCCCTGTCAAGTTCACCAGTAAATTCTTCTGTTGTACATCTAAAATATATATAGAATCTGGCATTTTTCAACATACTCACTGCTACAAGCATCGTTCAAACCACTATTACCTACTTCTGGGGTGTCTCTAATAGCCTCCTCCTAACCCAGATATACTTCCTTTTGAGCATTTAAATACCATTTAATTTTTTTCAAACAATTTATTGTGTTTTAACTTTAAGTTTCTCTAAAGATCATAGACTCCAGAGCTCTCAACTCAATAGAGTCAAGCTGTGTTTTTCCCTATATTAAGGATGGAACAAGTCATGAATAAATTTGGTAATTTACGCAAACTGGAGAAGAATTTACACCCAGCTCCTATTTCATTCAGCTCCTCCTCATTCTGCCTCTACTACCTGAACCTAATCAACCAAATTACATGCTGAACTTTCCTGGATTTGCCAGAATTTTTCTGTTTGTAATTTATGTGGTCATAATGATAGGCCATTCTGGAAGCTCTGACCTATGAAAAATGAACTGGAATAAAGACTATGCCAAGACAGAGAAATGGATGCTATGCAACAAGCTAGGCTAACAACAAAAAATGTCCAGGAAGGTATGGCAAACTCAACTCTAGCCTAGATGAATGTAGGGGTTTGATTAGAAGGCTTGAGAGAACAATGACTCTCTGTGTTGATATTCTTTCAAAATATATTTTTAGCAATTACTATGATTCTTTTGAAATTAAACCATTTTGAATCTCTATGTCAAATAACAGTTCAGATACTTCAGAATCAAACCATGTCAGGCCAAAAAAAGAGTAAGTTTCAGACCTCATCTAGGGTCAGAGGTATCTCATTTTGAGGCCTAAAACCTCTAGATAGTTTATGAAGTAGTCTAAGAATATGATTTTTTAACATGTTTCAATAAATTTACTCAAATCTATTCAATGACTATTGCAAAAGCTAATTGTTTTATATTTTTTTGCTTTTTTCTGAAATTGAATGAAATCAGCTATACATCACTCACATTAGAATCCCTTCTGAGATGAACAAAAATGAAAAGAAAAATCTTTATTTATATTAAAATGCAATTTTTAAATCATAACTCATGTAAATATAAAATGAACACATGCCAAAGACTTTATTTTACTCAGTTAAGACTGGTTCAAATGTTATTTAAGAAACCAGGTCTTTATAGGCAATTTAGTAAAGGGTTATTAGAATAAAATTTCTGGACTAGAGTTATCATTTCATTGGAAAGAAATCATTTGCATCTCTACTAGACAAAATGTTTAAGAGTTAATGTGTAACCGCACTAAATCTGAGAACTTCAGTTGACATTAAATGAGTTGAGCAAGATAAACCCCTCTAAATTTGGGTGGGCCTGTGCTCATATAGGACATTAAAAGGACATGCCATCCTCTTTTGTGCCTCATTTCCAAGTTTTGGAGAGCAGTCTCTCTACCTCCCTTCTGATATATCACTATGTTTGGCCTGATTACTCATATCGGTGCAAAAAAGCGGGTATTTATTAACCATGCATGCCTCCCTAAATTTGCTTTGCAAATCTGTAGCAACTTCTGCACAGAAATTTTCCTAGGGAATCTTGAATTGAAATTTTGAAAAGCTCTATTATTTACTCTTCTATCCTAAGGCTTAAACAACAAGCCACTCTCGCCACCAGATTTTACCCGGTGGTGTATGTAGCTATATTTGGGGATGAAGTCCTCTCTTCTTGAGATCCCCCAAATTTGCAGAGGTCCCTGGCCCAGCAGATGGGCTTCCTTATCAACTGTGACACGAGGACCCTGTAAGCCAGACACCAAGCAGGTCTCCTTGGGAGCCACTTGTAGACGTTGGTTCCACATGGCAGGTCTGTAGTTGTATTAGTTAGGGTTCTCAAGAGAAATAGAACCAACAGGAAATACATGTGTAGAAAAAGATTTATTATAGGAATTGACTCACACAATTAGAGAGACAGGGAAGCCTCACCACGTGCTCTCGGCAAGCTGGAGATCCAAGAAAGACAGAAGGATAATTCAGTCTGAGTCTGAAGCCCTGAGAACCAGGGGTGTTAATAGGATAAGGGCAGGAAAATATTGATGGCCCAGAACAAACAGAATGGCTAAAAGCAAAAGGGGGTACATAGCTCCTTCCTCTGCTCTTCTGTTTTATTCAGGTCCTCAGCAGATTGGATGATGCCTACTGGCATTGGGGATGGCAATCTAGTTTATTCAGTATACTATTCAAATGCTAATCTCATGCAAAAAAAAAAAATCCCACTCTCACAGACACACCCAGAAATAATGTTTAATCTTAGCACCCCAAGGGCAACAACAAAAGAACAATCACAGTAATTTTACTTAATAGTGGGTGTGTCATTCCTAATTAAATGAGAATCCTCCACAAATATGACATATAGTTATTGCCTTGGTTGCACAATTGATTTGTCCAATTACATTCCAGTAAAAAAAAAGAGGGCAGATTCTTATAATACTATGAAAAAAAAACCTATATTTCTATGCAAAAATAAGAAGACTCAGTACAATTATTTATTTCTGTGCTCTGGGGGATCATGTAAGAATTAAATACCATTAAGTTTCACTCCAATTTAAAAGCAGATTCTATTAAATTGAGGTTTAGTGAAGAAATAAGAGAAAAAGCTTTCTCATATTTTCTTATCTGTTCATAGAATATAGAACATTAAAGCAGCATCAACAATATTCCAAAGAAACAGTCCAAATTAAATTTCCCTCATTAATCTATTCAGTCACACACATAATTCTCATTCTGCTAAGTCTGGGGAAGCAGTTTGCTTTTGTGCAGTAGACTAAAAAGAGTCCTTGAAATTCTGACTCTGCCTACTGATGCAATCGAAAAGTTGTTTCAGCTATGTCAGCTCAGAAGCCTGTACTCAAGAGTCTATTCTTAGACATATCAATAGAGTATTTGGCACAATTCTCTTCCAGGAGGCTCTGAAGCTGACCCTTCTTGTTAAAGACTCAAATTCTAGCCTGTAGAACATTCATCCAAGCATCAGAAGAAAGCGGAAACCTCTTTGATTATGAAACTGAATGACCATGGTTAATTTATTACAGTAATCAATATCAGAAGGGAGAATAAAATTCTATATTGGAGTAGAGTCCCTAACTATTTCAACAGGGTTCTATTGCTGGTTCCCTTAAGGGTACGAACATATTATGGATAGGAAGAGTATTGACCAATCTCTAGGGCATTCTTGTAAAGCCTACAACTTCTGAAATATTTAAATTAATAACATTTTAACCATGAAAACTTAACCTAAGAAAAGCTGAACATCTCTTTTGATTCAACATTTTTTCCCATGCAGTTTTTATGATAATGTTGAATTGTTATATAGGTATGGAGCAAACCAAACTGAAACCAACAGAACAAAAAAACCTCAAACAAACCACCTAATTATTTTCAGCATCTGTTTTTATAAGGTTAAACAACAAATTTTAATGATTTCCAGGGAACCTCTTGAAAATTTTAAATATTGTTTTAGATGTAAAAAATATCCTGGAAATGTCATTTTGTTTTTCTCCATTTAGGATCCAAAGTAAAACAATGATCAAAAAAATGATCAAAAAGATTTAGTAACTTGATTAAGATAGGATCCTGGTGCCTGAAGGAAATTATTTGACTACCTATTCAATCAAAGTAATGATACAATATTTTTAGATATTTTAAAGGTAACATGGTTGTAAGGAAGCTGAGCTTGTTCACAGTGAAGAAACTTTGTTCTTCGTTATTTTTAAATAATCAAAGAAGTGATAAAGTCAACACAGAGGTCAGAAAATTCTTCTAGTGAAACTCAGATCTCTACTGTCTCAGTGGATAAAAGCTGTAAAACCAATTTATTATTGTAACAGAAAGAAAGCTAAATTTAAGTTATGAATTAATATAGCAGTAGCAGAAAAGTTTTTATGAATTTTCTTCTTTTTTATATAATTTTACAAATAAGCTCATGAAAATTGTGCAACTTTGTCAAAATTTCAACACATTTTTATACATCTTTTCATATTCTGGTATTATAAACCCAGACAAATTAAATTTATTTTTTTTCATATTCACTACATCTTGCTGTACATATTCACTAAGGTCTTATATTCTGGAACAAATATGTTTTAGGACCAAGCAACTCTCTGTTTTTCTTGAAAAGCAAAACTAATCCCATCACCTTGCATTCATAGTTGTATTTCTCTATCAATCACTTGCTCCTAGTGTAGCTTTGAGTACCAGTATTATTTTATGAAGGCATAATTTACATAGTCAAAATCATTTTTTCTTAATATACAATCCGGGAGTTACAATACCTGACATGCATTTAGTCAGGTAACCACCACAAAGCAAGGCATAAAACACTTCTTCACGCAAAACCCCAAAATCCCATCTTGCCACTTTTTTATCAACTCCTTGCTCCAGTCCCAGCCCTGGCAACCACTGATTCGTTTTCTGCCCCTATAGTTTTGCTATTCCAGAATGTCCTATACAGGGAATCTTGCAGTATGTGGCTTGTCCTCCCTCACTTAGCATAATGCACTTGAGATTAATCCCTGTAGTTGTGAATCTCAATAGTTTGTTCCATTCAATCACTAAGTAGCCTTGTGTTGTATAGACAACAGTTTGTTTATCCATTCATGAGTTGAAGGACACTTGGATTGTTTCCATTTTTGAGCAATTATAAATAAAGACGCTATAAACATTTGTGTACAGGTTTCTGTGTAAACATAAATTTTTATTTCACATGGGCATATCCTGAAGTGAGGTTGCTGGATCTCATAGTAAGTAAATGTTTAACTGCCAAGCGATTTCCCATGTAACTATACTGATTTGCATTCTCACAGTGGCATACAACAGTTTTAATTGCTTCACATCTGCACAAGCACTGGATATTGTCAGGTTTTTGTTTGTTCATTGTTTTTGTTGGTGATGGTAGTTTTTAGCTGTTCTAATAAGTATATAGTGATTTCTTATTATCTTTTTAACTTACGTATTTCTAAAGACTAATAATGAGAAGCATCTTTTCATTTGCTTCTTTACCTTCCAGACAACTTCTTTAGTAAAATTTTTAAAATTTTTTGACTAGTTTTTAATTGGGCTATTCATTATCATTCTGTTAGGTTTAAAGAGTTCTTTATATATTCTAGATGCAAGTTCTTTATCAGATATGTGTTTTGCCAACATTGTGTGCTAACATGTGACTTTTATGTTTATTCTTTTGGCCATGTCCTCTGAAAGCAAAGTTTTTAATTCCAACAAAGTATAACTTACCATGATTCTTCTTTTAGGAATCATGATTTAGTGTCTTATATAAGAAATTTGGCCTCACCCAGAGTCTCAAAGATTTTCTCCTATGTTTTCTTCTAGAAGTTTTGTAGTTTGGGCTTTATATGAGGTATGGATCAAGAGCCATTGTCCAATTGTTACAACATTTGTCGAAAAGACTATAATTTCTCTAATATCGTCTTTGTACCTTGTCAAGTTAATTGACCAAATATGAAGGGTCGATATCTGGACTCTCTATTTTGCTCCATTGATCTGTGTATATTATTTTGCCAGTATCACAGTGTTTTGATCAGGGTAGCTTTATAATAAATGTTTAAATCAGGTAGTATGAGTCCTCCAAATTTGTTCCTTTTTAAAAATATTTTGGTTCCTCTGTCTTCTTTTCCTTTCTATCTTAATTTTAGAATCAGCTTGACAATTTCTACAAAGTCCTTGTGGGTTTAATTGGGGTTGCATTGAATTTATAGATCAATTTGAGAAGAATTGGCATCTAGGCAATATTGAGTCTTCCTATCCAGGAACATATCTCCATTTATTTAGGCCTTCTTTTATTTTATCAATCATTGTATTATAATTATCAGCATATATATGTTTTATATAATTTGTTAGATTTACACATACATATTTTATGGGTTTTTAGTGCCATTATAAATGGTAGGGAGTTTTTTTTTAATTTCAATTTCCAGATGTTTATTACTAGTACATATAAAAATACAACTGATTATTATATATTAATCTTATATCCTGCATTCTGGCTAACCTCGTTCATTCTAAGAATCTGTTTGTAGATTCTTTGAGATTTTCTATGTAGACAGCCATGCTATCTGAGAGTAGAGACACTTATTTCTTTCTCCTAATTCAAATTCTTTTCATTTCTTTTTGCTGCTTTTTTCTTGCCTTATTGAGCTGACTAGCATCTCCAGATGATGTTGAATAGGAATGATTAGAATAGCCACTATCAATATTAATTATAAATTGTAACCAAAATAACTCAATTTAACCAAAATTATTTCACAGAGAAAACCAGGCGGAGGGTAATTGAAAAATCAATCATTCACAAACATTTTAGGAAACTATCAAAGTTCATGAGTATATACAAGACAGCTATCTATAGCTGCACACCTCTTTGCTACTTCTTAGTGTGACAAAAATTAACAAGATTCCTTAATATGACTTACAAATATATCCACTCTTTAGCATATAAAAATAATAAGTCAAGTATATACATTTAAAAATATGATTAGTAATTAGTTTCATTATTCATTTTTACTCAGAAATTATCTAGGTAAACAACAATTATTAATTAACTCAATTAAATATTAATCCAAAGTTTCAAGTTGCCTGAGGATATTGGAAATTATGTCCAAGCTGACATACTACAAAGCATAAATACTGCAATGAAAACATTTTTCAGAATCATCATTCAATTTAGTTAAACAAAATATACATTGTTCATTACCTTAAATTGAAGTAGAAGCAATGTTAGTTTATTTTGTCCATAAACCAATATGAAAAGATTAGAAAGTTCATGAGGAATAAAAACCTCCATACTAATAAAATCAAGAAAAAGAAGTATAGTTATTGCTTATTTTTAACCCAAATTATTGAACCAGTATAATTTTTCCAAAGATTTATTTTAACTATGTGAACTTGGATTCTTATATTGAAGTGTTCATGAACTAACATTTTTATTGAGAAGCAATTTTTAAATCTAGTATTAGATTTAGTAGTTTCCTTAGTTTCTGATAATTGTAGTTTTTGTGAAGTGTAGTTTTCTTATTTTTTGTAAATTTTGGTAATATGAGATTTATGTAAGATTTATCAATTTCTGAAAACTAGTCAGATCAGAGTTTCTTTATTTTAAGATGTAATAATCTAACCTGGAGGTAAGAAAACATTTCATATTAGTACAATGAAATATCAAGCCCCTTTCTGAATCACAGACACACACAGGCTTACAGACACACAGAGAGTTCATAATTTCAGTTCTATAGCTTCAGCCTCAAGTCAAAAATTATCCCAGAAACACAAAAATTCACTGATTTAGATCTCAAATAACTTTTTTTTAGTGAGCATAAAATTCTTAATTGATTTGTGCCTTCAGATAGACAAACATACTAACAAAAGAAACTTTGAGTGGTAAACCAACAATGTAATATACATATAACATGTTATCAAATTGTACACTTGAAACCTATATCATTTTATTCACCAATGACACCAATATATTTAATTTTAAAAAGCAGGTGTAATAAGCAGGTTTCAAGAATGTTAATGAATATATATATTTTTTTAAGAAAAAAAAGAAAAGAAACACAGACTATCAAACCAGAAAGTCTGTCTCATCTGGCAGGGAGTAGATCTCCATCATCCATTTATAAGAGATCACCAGATGGTCAGACTCTAAAATCAAATTCTCAATTATTACTAACACCAATGGGAATAACAAACCAGAAACTAAATGAAAACATAAAATCTGTAGACATGAAGAAAAGTAGAAAACTGGAGAAACAGAGTTGGCAAAGTCAGAGTTCTATTGCCACTTGGGATCCAGTCTGGAAGCAAGAAGAGACGTGCCTGGGCTAATGCACTTCTCATGAAACAGTAATCAGTTCTGTCAGGTTAGGGCATCTCTGTACAGCAACCTACAAAAAGCTTAATCGTCAAAAAGATAAAATCTTGACTCTCATGTAAATATAGAAAGAACATATGTCAAAGATTTTATTCAATTCATTAATTAATGAAGAAACCAGTAATATGTTAAAATTTATTTAAAGAATATTTGAAAAGCTAGGTACTTAAAGATAACTTACTAAAGAAGTATTAGGATATGATTTCTGGGTTAGATACAAAATTATTTAAACTTTAATAAAATAATAAACTGTAACATCTGGGTTATCAGTTCAATTGGATGAAAATTATTTTGAGTCTCTAATGGACAAAAATCTCACATAGTCTGAACTTTTAACCAATAGCAAGCAAAGAGTTGAACAAAAAGATACTTTTCCCACTTTGGGTGGTTCTAAGGCCATACATGACATTCAAAGGACATGCCACTCACCTTTTTGCCTTATTTCCAAGTTCTGAATAATTTTTCTTAACACTGAATAAAAGCTGCACTATTTAGGAGATAAAAGCTTCCTGCCATTGTGTCCTTGGAGAGTAAAAATAGTAAAATTGATTGCTTTTGATTGACAAAAGACATCCACTGCCCTTTGCCTGAAACCACAAAGCTGCTGCAGGTTGGGGCCCAGGGAAGAACCCAAGGTTTCAACCCCACTGTTCCACATACATTGTTTGAAATACTACTCTTTAAAGAAGGTTAACTGGTGTTTTAAGATATTTTCAAGGCAGATCAATAAAATGAGGGAAATAGACACTCAATGTTAACTCACAGGCTCCCATTAGAGGAAACTAATTGAGGGAGAGAGGATTAAAGAGACTGTACCTCTTTCTGAAAGAATGGAAAGACTTTCAAAAATTGAAGTTTATATCAGTGAAATGCCCTGTGCGGTGTTCTTAGTGTTCTCTCTCTCGCTCCTCCCATCCTCTCCATGTGTGTGTGCATGCTCGCACACACGCGTGTGTGTGTGTGTCTTCTTCCAAAGGAATTGTAAACCCCAACCTGAGGGGAATCCCATCTGGCTAAGTTACTGTGCAATGATTCAGCAAAGCCACCAGTGGAGGAAAGACTTGTGCCTGAAAATGAGACTCCGGGATTTGGTCCTTAGGTCCCTTAACTTACTCTGGGTATTTTAGGTTAACCATTTCTCTTTGCCTTAAAGACAAAATGAAGATGAGCAGGAAGCTGTGATATGATTCATTTATGTTTCCATACCCTGAGGACAATGTTTTCCAAGCTGCTGGAACACAAATTTTTAAACTTTATATAGCAAAATAAAAAACAGGTACAGATAACCATATGAGATATTTGTACTACCAAGTGAATTATTACAAGGTGAACATCCTAATAACCACCACTCAGGTAAAGAAACAGACCTTGACCAGCTGCCCAGACACCTACTTCCTTCTTTGAAAGCTAACATCCTGGATCATGGTTGAAATGCAATGTGGTAGAAAATATTAGTGGGTATGAAAAAGAGCTAAGCATTGTATTCTAAAACTTCTGTGCCATGTAACTTTTTATGTTAATTTGTCTGTGTGTGTATTTGTATTGGGTCATAACAGATAGCCACATCCTGCCTACTAGATTACTGGGGGAAGGGTTGGGGCAGAAGAAGCAAACGCCATGACTTTGTTAGTTTTCCAGGGCGGCCACAGGCTCAGAAGTCACCAGCTTCCCATTTTACAATAATGGCAGCAGCTTCTTTTCTCACCTATCAGAATATTTTAGAAAACATAAAATATTTTTAAAGAATATAAACTATCTGTCCATATTATGTGAAGAAATGAATATGGAATATTATAAAGAAAGCAATTAATCCACACTTAAAACTAATTGCCTAACCCAGTGGGTCTTTAAATTATTCATTAGTGCTATTTAAAAATAATTGCAGTTTATGAGGAAAACTCATTATGAATTTCTTTTAAGAACTATAAAGAGTTTCCTTTTTTATTTACCAACTTCTTACAGCTCTTGAAACCAACCGATTTTTAAACCAGCTTAATAGTCTCATTATCCCCTCCCCAATCAACTTTAACATTCATCCTACTTACACTTCCTGAGATTCCCTGTAGTAGATTCTAAACTCTAGAGGACAATAATATTGTTCTAAAAAAAATATGAAAAGTGTATTCAAAAAGGAAAAAAAGAAAAAGGCTTTCAAAGAACAAAGCAAGAAACTACTACCAAAAGGCTGATTTCTCCATCTCTAACCAAAAGACCTAGGGTTTCCCATTTAGTTTGCTCCTGTCAGCCAGGAGGACTTCAGAGTCCTTCCTCTTCTCTTCTTATTTACTTCATGCCTCAAGTCCCTTAATTTCTCCATTTTTCTGGTACCTTCAAAGAACACTCACTGTAGCCATGAAATGGTACAACCAGAAAGGACTTTTGTCTAGTTTAGTGGCTTTTAAACTGTGTTCTCCAGCACCCCAGGAGTTTTTTGGCTGTCCTAGAGCTCCCCAGTGGGAAAAGGCTGCTAACCAGCAGGGTTCTGTGATCTCTAACCTCACCAAAACTCTCCACTCCCCAGTCTCCATCAGAGCAGCCCAGTTTGGTAGTATAAGATTTCCTACAAAGACAGTGGTCTTCTGTTAAAAACAAAACTTAAAAGTTACTCTCATGGCCTTAGTATATGAACACTAAGGCCCAGAAAGAGAAAAGTGACTTGCTCAAGGTGGGACAGCCAGTTACTGAATGGGGAGGAGACCCTGCCTCTTGACTCCAGGTCTAATATCAGGCCTTCTATCAGGCCAGGAACACCAAAAAAGATGTGAGCCTTGAGGCCAGAATGATCTGAAGATAAATTTTAATCTCAGCCACTTTCTAGTTGCTCGTCTCTAACATTATATTTTTCTGTAAGATATCTGAACCTCAGTCTTCTAATCCGTAAAAGAGGAAGTAAAAATACCAGCCTTGCAAACTAGCTAAGCTTTTGTACATGAGAAAACCATATACATATATAATACACACACACCAAGTATTCAGGTATGAACAGCAATTTTATCATCAGAGGTGCTCAATAAGTACCCCACTGAGAATGTGCTTGTGATAGTCATCACTGTGCCAATATAGAGAGTGCTCCACACACTAGACAGTTTGGATTGGTCACTTAAGGAAACTCTTCACTTTCTGCCCCTAACACAACCACTGCCCAAAACTTTTCCTGGTATGTGTAGACCAGTGCATGTGTACACACACACACACACACACACACACACACACACACACACACATCCTTACTCTTATGACTGCACACAGACACAAAGACAACTTTGAGGACCACATTTTTTCTGATCCCCGCTACTCTAACTACATAGATCCATGGGTACCCAAACCTCTTAGATCTCTTCTATCCACATCACCACCTCATCCTTCTTGACCTTGTTATAATCAAAGTGGGTGTAAGGCAGGCAACATAAGCAGAACATAGATTTTTGACATTCAAGATGATATTAATTTGTAATAGTCAGCAAATGAACAGATTATTTTGGGGACCAGGGAAAAGATGAAATCCAGTTAATTAAAATAATGACTATTGTGAAATCTACTTTATTGACCCCCCAAGAGTCAATCGCCTTTCCTGGAGAAACAGAACTCTTTCTTCCTGGATCCAGCTCTCCCATTCATAGTCACTTGGTTAAAGTGGGACCAACCTTACCCCTAGCTCCAGAAGTGGATACTTATTAGCTGAAGCCAGTGGGCATATCCCATTCCTCTGGCCATAGCAATGAATTCTAGGATGGGACATAACTCAGGGCCCAGAAGAGAAAAGAGATGTTTGCTGGAACTACTAGGAAAAATCATCTCTCTTCAGCTGATTTTGATGCTTCTTTTATTGAAATCTTTGATATTGGCATGGATTGTACTTTAATTTTTATTTAGCTATAATATTTTACCAAAATATTGTGTATATTGATTATAAAGGGTTTTTTTGTGGGGGGGGAGGGGCGGGGAGGTGTGTGGGGTTTTTTGTTTGCTTTTTTGGTGTCCACTTAAAGTTTGCATCCAAAGCAAATGCCTCAATCCCCTTAGCCATGTGAAGATGTGAGGCTCACAGATGCACAGTCACTTTTGCACTTTTTGAGGAGAAAGTTGGGATCTGAGGTGAGGCCACCACATGAAGCTTCAGGAGGAAGCCATCAGTACACGCAATCAACAGAAACCAAGTTCCTATTGTTTGAGCTATTGGAACAAGCTTTGCCTAAAGAGACTTCTACTGCTTGGCAGTTTATAGGAATCAGTAAATTCTCTTTATTCTGTAATCCAACTTGAGTTGTTATCCATGACTTAAAAACAAAATAATACAAACCTATAATTATTAATTACAAAGTACAAGGAGTTAGCCTCTGAATGTCTTGTAGAAAGTGCTTCTAAATATCTGGGTAACATTTCCTCTTTTAAATGTGTGATCCATTAAACACAACCAAAGTGACCTTGCCAGCCATTGTCAATGTTCTGAACAGCAGCTCTCACTGTAGAGTAACATTTTATTCTGTGATTCACCAGGCCCCTTTTAAATACCAGGTGTTGTGCTTAACACTTCGTTAATACTATTTCCTTTAATTTTCACCCCCCCATAAAATGATATCAGGACACACTATTATTATTATTATTATTATTATTATTATTATTATTATTCAGGATGGGAAGGTAGAACTGGGGGGCGGAGAGGGGAGAGACAGTATGTACAAGGTCACATAAGTGCCAGAGAAGCCAAATCTGTCAGTAAGAAAGCCTATGTTCTTAATAACTACCCATTACAGTCTCAAGATTTTAGCTGTAGCTGGAAGGAAATAACTGCTATATAATAAATGTTCAATACGTATTGGAGGTAGGAACAAGTGAGTTAGCTAATTAGTTGAAAAGTGAGACAGCCATTTTGATATCCACTTATTTCATTTTAATTTATGTGGAGAACACAGCCTCTTTAGGTTAACTTTGGGTTAATAGAAGTTTTTCTGTAAAGAGATGTGATTCTAATGAGTTGCACATCATTCAACTTGAATACAAATTGATGAAAAAGCACACACAGATGGAATAATGTCTATAAATCTAAAGAAGTTCCATGGCAAATTTGGTCTCCTTACTTCAAAGGTTTGGGAAGGAATCAAACCAGGTCAAAGATTTCAAAATGTTTCATAAACTATAAGGCAAATAGACAACTGATTATTAGGATGTTTTGATGTTTATTTTCTTCATGCAAGAACTTACCATCTAAAAAACCTAGACTGAGTGTTAAATTTCTCTCTAAGACCTAGAGCAATTACTTGATGAGCATGTTTATAAGACAAAATCAATACAATCTTAAGCAATAAATTTATCTGATGAAGGTAAATATCACAGTTGAGAGTTCCAAGATTTTAGCATTCTTAACCAAAGTAATAAGTAAACAGACTCCCCCAAAGTAAAGATAGAAATATAATTATTCAGTCTCTCCATGTTAGATTTGCCCAGAGATTGAAATATTGTTAGCAAACACAGATTTAAATTTTGTGCTCCAATGAATTGGTAGATCTCTTGGTTTATTGTTTTGATTTCTCTACATTCTACCACAGGGAAATTATGCAGACTCTTACAGTACATGAAAAGAATACTGATAATTATGAAATTTGTTGCTTAGAGTGAAGATAATTTTATGAATCTCTTCTCATCTATTGGCATGATAGCCTGTATATGTTTGTGTTGCTATTCTTAAGATCTGTGATCTTATGCCCATGCATAACCAAGCCAATTGTTCAATTTAGCAAATAAAAATCAGCTCAGGTGATTTTCTCTGAGGAGCTCATTGCTTAATAGACTTAAGTCATCCTGCAGGCTCAGGTTAGAAATCCATAGTCCGATTCCAAACCTGACTGCAAGTCAGTAATCATTGGAAAGCTTCATAAAGTGGAAATCCAGGTCCCAACCCAGACCATTTGGATGAACATCAAAGCCCAGGGAGTATGTTTTTAAATACTCTCTTCAGGTGATTCCTTGGCATTGCCAGATGGAAAAAGTTTCTGTCCATGGCCCACAGAAGCCAGAAGAGACAAGAATAATTCAATCCTTTGTTTTGTCTGCATGACACTTAACATAACTACTTTCATTTCTTTGTATTTATTTACTTATTTATTTTTTACAAAACCTGTTGGACCCCCTGGCTGCTATAATGTTACTGAAATATAAGCTCACAGGCTTTGCTTCCATCTGGAAAGTCTACACTGCCTGGAAGCTGAGAGAACTGTGTTTGTCATGGAGTCTTAGAGGGTGTCTGTTTCAAATGTCCCATCTGCATTCTCCATGATAGTTCTTCCCAACAAGTTCCTAAATTTTCTCTCTGTTGTAAGTCATAATCCTTCAATTCTATGAAGGCAGCAAATCTCTCAGTAAATACTTCTTTTCACCTGACCATTAAAAACATAAAAAGGTAATGGAGTATAGTAAGTAAAATGGAACTTAATGGTACTATTATATTATACCTACCTCATGGTATTATGAGAATTAAATGAGATAACTCATGTTAAATGTATGCACCAAACAAATGATAGTTATTCTGATCATTAGTATGACTAAATGATGTTTTTCAGACCTCTGAAAAATGCTTTTCTCTAGTCAGACAACACCTGGACTATTGTAATTATTTCTGGACACCCACTTTTAGAAGAATGCTGACAAACAAGTGTTGGTGAAAAGTGTCGAAGGTTGTGCGGGAAACCAAGACTGTGTCGTATAAGAAATCACTTTAGAAACTGTCCTTCTCAGCCAGGAAAGAAAAGCCATGGGGGAAAGTCTGACAGTTGTCTTCAAGTATCTGAGTAGCTGTTTCAAAAAGGTAGAATGGGACAGTGAGATGGCTCCACATCATAGGAATAGATTGAGGACCCTAGAGATGAGTTCTAGGGTTTCCCAAGCACTAAGAATCTATGGCAACTTGGACCAAGGATTTCTCTTGAACTGAACACTCTGCTTCATTCAGGCTAACAAGAAATGTGTGTCAATTTTCAAACTGTCATCTTACAGCACTGCTCTTTTGAATATTCCAGTGTGACTGGGGCTTTTTCTTGTGAAACAACAGCCTACAAATTAGAAGATAGATAATCGAGTAGCAAAGGCCAGCCAACTTAAGGGGGTCCACAGCCCCATTTACAGGCATCAGGGTCTCCACAGTCTGTTTAGAGGTCTGACCCTGAATATCATGATTATTGGTAAAGTAGGGAGGAGGTTTACACATCAACAGCCTTGGCTGTTCAACAAACCTCTGGTCCACAGAACTGAAACCCAGGCCAGAGCAAAGCAGAAACTTTTCTTAACTTGGAAAGCAGACCATAATCTAACAGGACTCAAATTTCCTAAATTCATCAGCAAAGAAAAAAGCTACTTTTTATTAAACTTGATTTTCACGAAACAAAGCATGATGTGATAGATTGGGAACCCTAAAATCTCTTCAGTTTATACTATAATAATATGACGACTTTTTTTTGTTTGCTAATAATGCCACTACATTAAAACACATCTTTTCTGGGATAATCTAATCTAACAATTGTTTTATGCTTGCTACAAAAATAAAGGAATTAGGCAATCTAGATGATATATAAAGACTCTTCCTGCAAATGAATTTCATGCCTCTGTGACTATCATTTTATTACCCCAACATAAACTATTTATGGGTACTATCATCAGAATGGGTACTCTCCAAATTCATATGTTCAAACCTACCCTGCCCACCCCCCCACACACACACCTGAGGTAATGGTATTAGGAGGTGGTGCCTTTGGGAAGTGTTTAGGTCATAAGGGCAGAGCCCTGGTAAATGAGATTAGCTGTTTTATAAGAGGCTCTGGAGAGCTCTCTAGCCCTTGTGAAGAGAGTACAAGAAATCTGAGATCAGGAGAAAAGTGCTCACTCAACCATGCCAACATGCTGATCTTGGATTTCTAGCCTCCAGAACTGTGAGAAATAGATTTTTGATATTTATAAGCTACCCAGCCTGGGGTATTTTGCTATAGCAATCCAGACAGACTGAGCCAATGGGAGACCAATTTAAGAAAGAAGACTGTGGGGCATGAAGTGCTGGCCAAAGTGCCAACAAGACCTAGGCTAACTCAAAGCAACAGAATAAACTGGAAGGGTGCCATATTAAGAGCTAAGGTTAGAAAGAGTGGAGACAATGCCAGAAATGCCAACTTTTAAATGTAAGCTGGGAAAGAGGCTTTTTGAAAAATTGGTCATGTTCTATATACTCTGAGAGACACCCTCACACCAAGCATAGCCTTGGCATTTGCAAAGTTAACATGAGTTTTCAAATCTTAGCTTCGAGGGCAGCCTAGGTCTACAACACAGTTGCGAATTAGGCCTCCACGTGGAGAGGCAGCACCAGCATTTTGCACAACACAGAGACATGATTTACAATGCAGAAGACATCTTCTGGATTTGTGCAATGTGGCAGCCAGTGGCTTGGTGGGTTTATTAGCAGAGATCTGAGCTCAAGAACAAGCCTACCTCACTGCCTACATCTATATCTTGATGTGGCCTTGTTGCTTCTTCTATTTAATGTTAAATATGACATAGCACTTGTGTAAAATATTTTATGTCTTTATTGGGAAAAAATACCCCATTTATAAGCCAGTGAAAATATGAATAATGGAAATAAACAGAAAGTAAAAAAAAACTTTTGGATAAAGTCAAGGGTGAAATATCAAATTTGGCCATTGCTTCGAGCCACCAAATACTCTATAAGGAATCAAGAGAAAGTAATTTCTGAAACTGTTCAGTGACTGTTCCAGCAAGAATTTATTTTAATTGCTTTTATAAATTGCTTTAATCCTATATTTAGGGAATCATTAAGGGCCTGAAAGGGTCACTTAAAATTTTCACTTATGCTTAACTAAATTTTATGGAGAAAATTACATGTTTTAATAGTATTCATAGAATTGGGGATTTGCAAAGGTCTCAAGATGTGTCCTTCTAAAATAGCAAAGGTCTGTGACTCAATATCACTTAATTCTCACAATAGCCCTGTGAGATAAGGATAATTATTCTCTTTTTACAGATGAGACAACTGACCCTTGGAGAGTTTGAATTATTTGCCAAGTAAGCAGTTTAAAAGAAGGTTCCTGCCTTATTCATCTTTTTATCTCAAGGATCTGGCACAGGGCAGACACTTGGCATATTATTTCAAGGGTTCCCATAGTGGTTCCCAGACCAGCAGCAGCAGCATCTCCTGGGAACTTGTTAGAAATTCAAGTTCCCAGGCTTTGCCCCAGACCTTCTGACTCAGACACTCTAAGCATTGGGCGTAACAACCTACATTTCAACAAGCCCTCCAGGAGATTATGATGCACATTAAAATATAGGAAGAGCCATGTGTTAAACGAATGGTGAATAAGGTCAAGTAGCTGGGAAGGTGTGAGTCCAGGCTCCTCAGAGCCCTGAGGTCAAAGTCAATGGGAAGAGTTGTGGTGAGAGAGAGACACAAGTACAAGACTTTAAAGAGCTAGAAAAGTAACATCCCAGTTATGAATTGTCTTTCAATGGAGTCTACCATGTTCTAATTCTTCAAGGAGCTATATGCCCTCAAACCACAGTCTACCAGTGCCCACACCTCACACCTCCACCAGCAGTGTACATGGAATCCAGGTTCCTTCCCTGCAACTAATACAGTTAGTCAAGTCTCCATTTTTCTTTCTTCCTTCAAAATCTCCTACAGTGAGGACCACCTGAGGAAAGAAAATTTCATCTTGCACAAAACCCAATTTATCTGCATTCTTTGCACAATACAATAAAAGCTCAAATGATTTTTCCACATTTGGTAGCATTTAGAAGCTTTTCATCAGCACAAGAATGAAGAGGAGAACTATTTTTCTCATTTCTGTTTACTGCAGCAATACAGCTGGAAGAAAACAATTTAAATCTATAAACTACTGAGATGTTTTTGAATTAATAGAAGCACCAAAGTTTCAGTCATTTATCTAGAATCACAGCTTGTCTGAGATGAAAGGGACCCAAGAGATCACCTAGTCAGTGCAAGAAGATTTACAGTGGTACTCAGATACAGTTTCTCTTAAAGAGTTATGTATGTATTTTAATATGTATCAGGAAAAAAATACATAACATTTGTATCAAACTCTGATTTCATAGATATTATTGCTTGAGATACAGCTAAAGCAATTAGTAAGAAAAATTGTAAGTGAGATGATTTCCAAAAGAGGAAGTAAATAAGCAATAGATAAGGTGTCATACAGATATGGCAAAAATCATGAAAGTTATGCATAAAGTTTGGTGATTAGCTAATTACCTTAGTAGGGTTCAGCCAGGAAAGAGAATTCATCCCACCCAGATAGTTTAAATGGAGAGACTTCAATAAAGAAAATTCTTAGGGACTTGTGGACAGGTTTAAGAGAACCAAAGGTAGTACTGAGGCCCCAGAGACCAGCTAGAGGAGGAAGTTGTTACTGCCCCAGTGCGGAAAAGGCAAGGGAAGAAAATAGTATGGATGAAGCTGTGGAGAGGTGGCCTAGAGAGAAGGAACAGAAAAATAGTTCGACCTTCCTCCCCCTCTCTGATCACCTACCTCTACTTCCCATTGGCAAAGCCCAATCAGAAGCCAGAGGGCAAAGGAGTCAAGTGATCCCAATGGTAGAAGCACACCTTCAGAGACAGGTGCACAAAAGATGTGTGAATGGCAGAAAAGGCAATGGCTAGTGACAGAGAAACAAGGGATCTATTTCACCTGCTCCTTTCATATGTGCAGAGCTCTCCAACCAGCGGGAAAGTCAGGCCAGTAAGAATTCAGGAAGATTCACTGGGCCAGTCAGAAATACTACTAGAGAGATTTACAGATCTCAGAAAAGTGTCTTAAGCTCTCAGCACCTCCGTGTATTTATCTGAAAAGTGGAAAGATTATTTATATTTTACAGGTTTGTTGTGAAGATTATAAATTACTTGTAACATTGCTGGTACACAGAAGAATAATAAAAAGTTGCCACTGCCATGCCAAGTGAAAGAAGCCAGACTAAAGGTCACATATTCCTTGATTCCATGTATATGAAATATCCAGAATAGATAAATCCATAAAGACAGAAAGTAGATGGGTGGTACCACAGGCTAGGGAGAGGAGAGAATAGGGAGTGACTGTTTAATGAGTCAGATTTCTTTTGGGGAGGTTGAGAGGAGGAAATAAAAAATGTTTTGGAACTAAATAGCTGTGGTGGTTGCACAACATTATGAATGCACTAAATGCTATTGAGTTGTCTACTTTAAAATGGTTGTATTACAATGGAATATTACTCAGCCATAAGAGATGAAATACTGCCATTTGCAACAACATAGATGGACCTTGAGATAATCATACTAAGGAAAAAAAGTCAGATGGAAAAAGTTGAAAAGCACACGATAGCATTTATATTTGGGATATAATCCTAAAAGCAACAAATGAACAGGACAAATAAGCAGAGACTCATGGACCTGGACAATAGACTAATGGTTACAAGAGGGTGGGGGAGAAAGGGGAGTAGGGAGATAGATGGGATAAAAGGGGTCAAATATGTGGTGATAGAAAGAAATCTAAGCATGGGCACTGAACACACAATGCAATATATATATATATATATATATATATATATATATATATATATATATATATATATTCAATAGTAAGGCATATATATATATATATATATATATGAACACACAATGCAATATATATATATATATATATATGCCTTACTATTGAATTGTACACCTGAAAATTACTGGATTTCATGTATCAATGTCCCCTTAATAAAAATAAAAATTAATTAATTAATTAAATAGAAATAAACTATTGTATTAGTTTGCTAAGGCTGTTGTAACAAAGTACCACAAAATGAGTGGCTTAAACAACTGAAATTTATTATCTCACTGTTCTAGAGACTGAAAGTCCAAGATCAAGATGCCTCATGGTTAATTCCAGGCCTCTCTTCTTGCCTTGTAGATGGCTGCTTTCTTCATGTCTCTGTGTCCGAATTTCCCTTTCTTATAAGGATGTTGATTATATTGGACTTAAGGGCCTACCTACTACAGTAGGATCTCATCTTAACTGATTACATCTACGATGACCTTATTTCCAAATGAGATCATATTCTGAGATACTGGTGGACTTCAACATTTATCTTTGGTTGGGGTGGATACACAATTAAACCAATAACAATTTTATGTGATATAAATTTTACCTCAATTAAAAAATGAGGGTGGAGAGTAACAACTAATTATTATTATTATGAAAGTATGGTCAGTGGCTTACTACCTCCGGGGCAGGTATAACATAAAAACACCTGCAAATAATTAGTTTTTCTTGGGCCCTAATTCAGTCTTTCTGGACACTACTACTTTGATTGTCATAGATAATGCCCATTCATTTTACATATCTGGAGAAATAGATTACAAAGTCTTCATGGAGACATTAAGAAGCTGATTGAACTGTTCATTGAGGATACTGAACTCTTACCCTGGAGTGAGAACTATATGCAGTACAGCATGTTCTAGCAAGCATAAGCATGACAAAATGACCTAGACATTGGCCTTAATGTCTGCTGATTCCTTACTAAGAACATTGTGACAACCCTTAACTAAATTGCGGGCAATTTTCTGCTCGGGTCTATGCCAGCCATATCTCCACCTGTGCTAGCCAAGTTCTGCTGAGCCCACTCCTTCCTCAAGGCTTCATAACACTCCTGCACTTTGTCACTTTGTGCTGTGACATCTGCTTATGTGTTGTCTTTCTTGCTATCTGCAGCAAGGTGTGGATTGCTATAAGCATGGGCCTCTGCTTCCCTCCAATGTATTTTGTCAAATGAGAGCTACCTGTTTTCTTTGTGGACACTGGAAATGGCATTTTTTGTCTCTTTTGCCCTGAGTCCCCATTCTAAACCTGGAGCCCTGCTGTAAGTCAGCATAGTCCATGCCAGCTCCATTGTCCCTCCTACCAAATCACATAGTTCTATAAACCCCACCTCCATTATGCTCTGTGTGTACTACTATATCACCAAGCCCATCCCTAAGAGCAGCGCATGTATTGATTTGTTTCCACCACCATGTACTCAACATAGCAAATGACAATACAAACCCTAAAGTATAAGTAAACAGGACAAGCAGATGGCTCAAAAAAACAGAGAGAAAAGGAAGTCCACGACTGAGAGAGGGTGTCATTGGTGGAAAACCATAGGACAAGAATGACAGGAAGTCAGCAATGGTCCAAGGAACTCAGGAGGCTCTTACTCAGAGCTGGCTGTTAGCACATGGCAGAGAGTGTTCCAGTCTCAGAACAAATCAGCAGCCAGAAAGGTGGTCTTGCTCCTCACAGCTTTTCCAGCCAGGATCACATTCACGCAATCTAGAGTAGACCTTGGTTATCAGCCAAAGTTAGCACTGAGATGAGAAAGAAATGGAGCAAGGTACCATTATGGCTTTCTCCCCACATGACCCACAGGTGGCTCACTTCTCAGAATATATTCCAGAGATCCTGAACACCTGTCTTCCCAGCCTCAATTTCCTACTGAGCTTACTCTTAATGCACCTTTTTTATTCCACTTTCTACTTTTCTACATATTTTAGTTACCTATTGCTGTTTAACAAACCACCACAATTTAGTGGCTGAAACCACAATCACTTTTTGGTCACAATTCCGCTATTTGGGCTGAGTTCAGCTAGGAAGTTTTTATGTTGACCTCACTGAGGGGCAGTCATGCAGCTGCCATCATGCAAGAGCTCAGCTAAAGCTAGATGGCCCAAGATGAACTCACTAACATTCTTGGTAGTTCCTGGGGACTGCTGGTTGGCGAGACTCAATTCATTTGCATGTGGTTTCTCCTGCAGGATAACTCAAGTTTCTTACATGATAACAGCAACATTCCAACTTCACATTTGATGGAGTCTTATCAGCAAAAGAAGTCATTGTGAGAGGGCAATACACAAGACACAGATACAAGGAGTCATTATTCACTCAAGGGCCTTGATGTTACAATTTGCTTCACTATTTCCAAATCCAGTAGGGTCAGAGGAAAATATTAGGGGAGAAAAAAATGAAAATGGAGTTATCAGAAAATTTTTTTTGCATTATCACATTTCATGTTTTTAATCTATGTATAATTAGTATACAATCTTATATTGATTATATTAGTTTCAGGTGTACAATATTCAATATTTTTATACTTTAAAATATGGTCACCCCACTAATTCTAGTGATCATCAGTCACCATGTAAACTTATTGCAACATTATTGACTATATTCCCCTTCTCCTTTTCATTCATCCATTCATCCCCTCTCTCTGGTAATCATACCCCTGGTTCCTATTTCCATGAGTCTATTTCTGTTTTGTTTGTTTGTTTTGTTTTTAGATTCCACATACAAGCACCTCCCATTTGCCAAATCTAGCCAGAAGCCAATTTGAAAGGGAGCCTGGGAAATTTATTTTTCAAGATCCAGTCCCTTACTATACAGAGCATAACTGAGAAAGGGCAGGAAATAAATTTGAGAGCAAATGGGCAAATAACTTCCATGTTGCTGACTTCTGCTGATCCTTTAGCCTCCTTTAAGTGACCTCCATAGGGTGCCTTCTCTTGAAATCTTTCGTGAGTCTCCCCTGTCCTCCACAAGACCTGCTTGATCATTTTCTGCACAGCATATAACAGTTATAAACTTGTTTGCTGAAACAACAGTAGAGTATCACTCAACACCTATTAAAATGACCAAAATCTGGAACACTGACAGCGTCAATCGCTGACAAGGAAGTGGAAGAATGGGAGCTTGCAGGCATAGCTGGTGGGAATGCAAAATGGCACAGCCACTTTGGAAGACCATTGGTGGTTTCTTACAAAACTAAAAATACTCTTATCATATGATCCATCAGTCGTGCTCCAAATCAACCAAATTCTGATTTCTTCTTGTTTCATTCCAGGGAAGGCTGTGTGTCATCTGAACCAGCGTAAAGCTCATATTCACATACATCTGATAACAGGTGAGGGATCACCGATTTGCCTCCACCTCCACTGCCAACCTAGATTTAAAAGAAATATTGTATACTCCAGTGCTAGCTATTTGTCATTCAGTGTTTGAAGTAAATTTCCTGGCTGGTTCTAGCACATGAAGGTTAGATGCTGCTTTATAGAGGTATTCTCAGAACTCCATGTTCCTTGGTCTCTCTTGGTAGTATGTCCTGATTCGAACTTGACCAGCTAAAATGAGTGACAGCTCTCGTTTTATTATTATAATGTGAAAAATATGTACATAACCTGAAAAAAAATAACCAAATGCTAACTTCAGATTAACAAGCAAAATGTATTTCTCAGAAAGTTAGACATAGTGTTATCATATACATTAGCAATTTCACTCCTAGATATATGACCCCCAAATTGAGAACTTATGCCCATGCAAAGCTTTGTACATGAAGTTTTATAGTGGCATTATTCATAAAAGCCAAAAGGTAGAGACAACCCAAATGTCTATCAAATGATGAATGAGTAAAAGATGTGGTTTATCTATACAATGGAATATTATTTGGCTATATAAAAAAAGAAAGTACTGATCTATTGCTACAGCATGGATGAACCTTGAAAACATTATACTAAGTGAAAGAAAGCAGACATAACAAGAATGTATTTTATGATTCCATTTATATAAAATGTCCAGAATAGGCAAATCCATAAAGACAGAAAATAGATTAGTGGTTGCATGGGCTAGGAAATAGAGGGTAGAGAGTGACTGCAAATGGGTGTAGGATTTCTTTTGTGTGGTGATGAAAGTGTTCTGGAATTAAATAGTGGTGATGATTATACAATTTTGTGAATAAACAAAAAAAAACACTGAATAGTATACTTTGAAATGGTGAATTTTACGGTACATGAATTATATTTCATTTTTTAAAAACTTTAAGAAATAAGCTACATGCATATCCAATCTCTGAATTAATACACTGAGCCCATTTTCATAATCATAGCATGTTTTTAAGTGAACTCAAAGAAAATGGTAACCTACTGGATCACTAATACAGTCACTTAGTGTCTAAGTAGGAAACCCTGAGAGTTTATCGTCATTTCTTTAGAGTTCTTGTAAAAATCATTAAAAATGTTGAGGGCTGACTATGTGTCCAGGCTGTACTAAGAACCTCACATGTTTAAATTCATCTAAAGAACTCAATGTGCTTGCTACTAATACTATTTTCTCTTATTTTATTATTTTTTTTATTTTACTTTACTTTTTACTTTACTTTACTTTTTACTTTTTACTTTACTTTACTTTACTTTACTTTTTACTTTACTTTACTTTACTTTACTTTACTTTACTTTACTTTACTTTACTTTACTTTACTTTACTTTACTTTACTTTACTTTACTTTACTTTACTTTACCTTACTTTACTTTGAGATGAAGAAACTAAGGACCAGGGAGGTATGTGCCCCAAATCAGAGCCATGATATCTCAGAGGGGAACTGAACCAAGGAAGTCTGGCTCCAAAATCTCTGTTCACACTTGACTGTCTTTTAATGCAATAAATTTTGTTAAAATTGCTATTCTACTAGTGTTTTAAATATGAATAGTGTTTCACAGTTTACAGGATATTTTAACATAACTAAAGGAATATTTCATTTAATTCAATGTTGAAATAGTATCCTGGGCTAAATTTGGATTCAACAAACTTTATATACTAACTTATTCTCTAAATTTTTTCCCACCTATAATTTCACAAATGCTGCCTAGGATAAGGAGAATACTCATTGCTTGAATAAAAGCAAGAATATACCTTATTTCACCTCCTACTTTAAAGTTTTGAAAATATTTCTTTATTTAATTTTCATTTTTTGATCTTTACAAAACTTCTTGAAGTAGAAAAAATGGAAACAATTATTTCTATATTTCAGATGATGACACTGAGGCTCTAAAATGTTGAGACAGAACTTGAATTAAGGTCTCCTGGCTTGTAACCTTTTGTACAACATGCTGTCTGCCAACTGACTCATTTAGAGATGATATAGTCACAATAATTTGATCAGTTTGGCAAATGCTTTGTTTTCTCTGTTGTAAAGGCAGCATGCCACTTTCCCTCTATGTGGCTAGAACCAGTTCCTAACAAAAGCCTGCTCAAATAGATGTGTTTCTGTGCTAACCAATCTTATTTCCAATGTTGAACAAAACATTCAGTTGACTGGTGTTATGGACAACACGTAGGCAGTGAATGTGGGATGTGACCCTTGGTTTTCCTTGGTATCAACACTCTTTAATTAATTAGTGGTTGGCATGACTATGCAGTTGAAATCTGGACCACACCCCTCTATCAAGAACCGCTGAAAGCAGGGGAGCCACTCTCCTCCTCATTTAGAACTAGAGGAAGGAAGGAGATTTCAGGTCTCTTGTAGGTCTCCCATCCCAAAGACCATATTTCCCTCTTTGTTTTTCACAGCCAGGAAATCCCTCGTCAAATCCAAGTAAATCCCTTTTTCTTTTCTTTAAACCCTCATCTCGTTCTGTTCTCTAGGAGAAGAAGAAACAGCTGGATTTCCCTGTAAAGCAGCAACCCCTGAAATCTGCCCACCCTAGGGTGCTGTGGATTCCAAGTATCTTAGCATCAGACACCTGAGTGCAATTACTTTATCGAGGCTCCCACATCGATGCTGATAGGTGCAAAGCCCAGCTGGCTGAGCTAAACATTACAGGAAGAGAAAGCAAAAAGCAGGTTATGACCTCCCCGCTGGGTCCTAATATCATGGCACAGATTTTCACACGTGCTGTGTTGTCATTTCTCACCAGTGCTCTGCCTCTTTGGCAGCCCCCAATGACTCACACCCAGACACCCACATATACACAAACAGAAACCCTGCAGGTCTGCCCTTTCACTCACTTTCTCAGCTCTCCTCCCACTCCATCTCACCCTACCCCTGATCCATTTATATCTCCTTGGGTGTTGGAATGTGCCCTCCTCCTTTAATCCAAAACTAAAGCCTCTTCTCTAAGCCGTTTGTTTTATCTATCCCCTTGTCCATAGCCAGAGATTCTCAGGACAGCTTTGCACAATAAATACTTTCTCATACATCCCGAGGAATTTTTTCAATAGTGTAGAATAAGTGTGAGAAGCAGAGTCCGTGTCACTCATTGACAGGAAGATCTAAGGAGTAATAAATGCAGAACTAACATCCCATGTATGTTTGCTACACCCTGACCAAGGATGCAAAAGAAAACCTTAAGAGTTTGTCACTGGTCCTCTTTTCACAAAATCTACCGTGGGTGGGAGGGCAGTTAGCTGGAACTAGATCATATAGTCATAATAATATAACATTACATAATAACATTATAACAAATATATAATTTATTTCTATAATAAATATAATTATCTAATAAAGTATATCATAAATATCAAAAACTAGATTATTAAAAAGCAGTCCAATTAGCAGAAACAGTTCTGGACCCCAGCTCCTAGTACGATATTAGTCATTCTGGGTGCTTGGTAAACTACAAAATCTGAACTCCATTCCTGCAAATGCAACATTATTAGGAGCACTCAGATCCCAGGCTCCAGGCCCTCATCATATGGTTCCTCACACAGTACCAGTGAGGGGGTCAAGATTAGGGACTGGCAAATGAGACTTCTAATAAGGTTTTGACCATTCCACAGCACAGAGGCATCACAACCTTATAATTACATATGCAATGGCCCTTAATGGAGGGAAAACTCCCTGGTGAGCCACCAAAACCTTTATATATCACCAACTTGGGTAGTTATGTACTGTTTTGCAATTAAATTCACTCTGGAAAATAGAAACATTACTGTGAGGGGTAGCTAACCAGCAAAGGGTGAAAGTGTGCTTTCAGCCATATGGCAGGCAATTCCCAGTGATGTCAACAGAAGATTGCATATGAGTAACTGTGAGGCCAGACTCATCCCTGGGAGAGGCTCTGAAGTTTTATGATCATAAAGGGAAGTGGTGAAGTTTCAGAACAAAACATGGCTGTAAAAAGCCATCATTTTTATGCAAACAGACAGACTTTGTAGGTCAAGTTAACCAATACCACACAGTTTATTATAGCTTATTTTTCCATCCTGTCCAGTTTTTAGGGAGATAGAAGGGTCTTTGGCAAAAAGTGTCTTGCAAAAGCTTTATGTTCTAATTTCTTTTTCACATTGAGATTCTGCTCATATATCTTAGTGTTTCTGCAGAGACACTCAGGAATAGTATCTGTTTTGAGTTAGTGAATAAAAATGGTCAATATGCTGCAAATCATGCAGAAGGAATGTGCAAGTTTTGAAATACAAACTCTGCCATGAGAGGGTCTATGTTAGAGGTTATTGATAAGTTGGAGAAGTAACACATTGAAAGCAATAAACACAGGGCACACTTTCTACTCAGTGGTGTCGCTTCCTCAGCAAGAAGACAAAAGGACGCCTCAGAGCAAGCCTTGTCACCCAGCCTCTTTGCAGACAGCCCCTCAGGTATGAGGATGCCAAACTGGCATCAGGTCGCTGCGTAGTGCCAAACAGCGCTGGTGCATATGCTAGCTTTGGTCGGCTCCCGTAGAGCCTGTTGTTAAGAATATCCAGTACCCAAAATAAGTAAAAGTCTTCATTCCTGTCAAAACACTCTCAGTTTTCACTCATTTGCATAAAATAAAAGGCTGGTTTTTAGGGCTACACAACCCTAAGAGTTGGTTTTATAAAGGCTGGGTGTAGATGATAAATTCAGAAAGGAAGCACACTGTCTCTTGCTCTTACTTAACTCCTGTAGGCTCTTAGTGTGTGATTACCCCATCAATTGCATAAGAAGGCAGGCTGCCAGTTAGAAAGCAAATGGAAGAGAACAGAGTTAATTAGAAAAAGGTGGGAGGTTCAGGAGGCTCCTTCACTGGGTTCATCATAGCATTGTTTTCTGAGAGAACAATGAGCCAAGCAGGGGTGATGACTGTAAACAAAATAATCCCAACAATAATAAAAATAATAGCTAACATATACTGAAAGCTCCCTGCATGACAGGCACTGAGCTAAGTGCTCTGCATACACCATTGTGCTGCATCCTCTCAAGTACCCCATGCAGACATCAACCTCCCAGCTTCCCTGTGGGGTCTGTACTACTGTTATTTCCATTTTGCAGAAGAGGAAAGTGAGGTTAAATAATGTAGGAAAGGAACCGTAAATAAGAGGATCCGTTTAAAAGGGAAGGGGTTGGGCAGAAGGAGTAAGGAATGGTCACTGAGTCGGGAAGTCTGGCTAAAACTTGGAAGGGAGAGGATAAGCCCATGAGGTCAACAAAGTAGATGAGCATAGACAGGTATGACCGATCCCCCAGGAAGGCAGGGTCTGGACTATTAGCAGATGAGCCAACCAGCCCAGTGGTCCATGTTAGCGAGATCTAATCCTAGGTACAGAAAAGCATTTATTAAACAATGACTCTTTTATATTTGCTGCCACACAAGATTCTTACACAACCCTGTATGTAAAAATGCTGAGACAGAGGCTCAGAAAGTGCTTTGCCTAAGCCCACATCACTGGGACTCAATGGAGCCATTCACCCAAATCACTGTTCAAGCTCGGGCTGTCGCTGGTAAATTCAGGTCCCTCCCAGAACAGCTCAGGGCTACTTAACCACTGCCTTGTTCATATGTTCTTAAAAAGTTTATGCCATTTGGGGTATAAATCAGAATCCCAGGGCCTGAGTGCACCCCACCAGATAATTTTTATTCATGAGAGGAAAGATCATATCTATAATGGAATGGACTATAGTTCCAGTCCTGTGGTAGAAAAGGCAAGGATATCCAGGCTAATAGGACAAGACAAGGGTCAAACCATCAAACTGAAGGAGTGAGCCAGGAGGCATGCCAGGCCAGTGCCCAGGTCATAGCAGAAGACAGGTCATAAATCAATGAATTGGAATGAAGCAAAAAGCCTGGCTACCAGCTGGCTCATGGCATTCATGAAGAGCCTCAGCTAAACTTTGGCTGGAACTATGCAGTGAACAACTTGCTAGCAAGAAATTGCCTGTTGATAGGAAGGAAGGGGATCTGTGTCATTGCTAAAATGCTCTCTCTGTGTGTTCCAGATGCTGGATGGAAGACAAAACAACAACAACAACAACAACAACAACAACAACAACAATGCTCCCTTGAATCCTTACCCCTTTGGACAACCAAGAGCCAACTCAGTATCTCTTTTTCTCTCCAATACTACCATTTCCATTTAATTCAATGTGATGTCATCCCCAAGGCCTTATTCGAATGCTCCTTTTTTATGCACTCCATACCCTTTCCTGGGGGTCAGATGCATGAAGGCAGGTCCAGAGTGCTGAAGCACTGTGTTATTAAAAACTTCCTCCCACCAATGTGTCCCCAAGCCCTCAGAGGCTTTCAGCCTCTGTCTCACCTAAGATACAGGTAGATACCCATGTTCAACCATCAGGGTTAATTAACAACTTACTTTCTAGTCTCTTTTTCTGGCAAAAAAAAAGATGAAGGGCTAACAACATTTTAGTTCCACTAAGAATGAGAAAACCCTTTGGTTAATTTTTCTAAAGATAAGAATATCACATTAGTCTGAAATAGGAAACAGAAAGGTTTTCCAGCCGTAGCAGTTGGAAAGGTGATAACTAAAGTGGCAGCTGGAAAGGTGATAACTAAATGGGAAATCTGTGTGTCAGCAGTTGCACTCTACAGTCGGCAACTTCTTCCTGGGCGCCTTCGAGGCAGACCCTCCTGCAAGCGTTTGTTTCTTTACAAGAACAGAATTTTTGAAAAGCAAAATTAAACAAGAATTTTGACCATATGGTTAAACAAAGTTTGTGATAATAGAGCACTGAGCCAGAATTAAAATAGGGAGAGAGCGACTGTGGCTGCCATAAACACTGTTTGGAAATTAGAAATTTCCACTGATGAAATAGTATCAGTTTTCAAGAGTGGACATGTGCAAAAAATAGATGATTAATTTTCAAGTAATTTGCCTCTTTTTAAAATGCATTTACTGCTCAAGCCATACTTCACCTCATTTAATCATGTGTTAGTGTTTCAAAAGGCACTTCAGAATCTAGCATGGCTCAAATTCTTCACTCGAATGAGAATTCTAATTCCACCAGAGACTCATCTTACCACCTCTGGCCTTGCCTCCCCATAGTCTTTTTAAAAATTAAAATATAGTTAATATCCAGTATTGTATTAGTTTCAGGTGTATGACATAGTTATTTAACATTTGTATATCTGAGAAAGTCTTGTTTCGAGCTAGCAGCCAGAGTGATCCTTTTAAAATGGGACAGCTCATGTCGCTGTACTCAAAACCCTCCAAAGCTCTCCTTTTACCAGTGAAAGCAAAATCCAAAGTCCTGATGAGGACCCTGCAGGCCACCCAGTCTGTCCCCACCTCTTTACCTCTGATATAGCCTTATTCAGTGGTTGTCATAACTATACCCATTTTAGGGATGAGGACACTGAGGTTAAAACAATGACTCCCGTCTCAGAAATGGCAAGTGATAGAGGTGACAGAGCCAGCATGTGAGCCTGGGTTTCTCTGATTCCAAAGTTTATGCTCCAGATTGCACTATATCAAAACAAACACTCCCTCCCTCTGTCCCTTCCTCCTCCTCTTCCTGCCTTTTTCTTCTCTCTCCCTGACAACCCCTGCCACTCTGTGCCTTACAGTTACTGAAACAAGTCTTTTGCTCATTTGCATTCATTAGTTTCTCTTCAGAGAATGCCTTTCTTCAAGATTTCAGCATGGTTTATTACATCACCTCCTTCAGATCTGGACACAAATATTCCCTGAGCAGTAAGGCCTTCTCTACCTTCTCTAACCACCCTACTTAAAACAACAAATTCCTCCCCCAACACACACACACACACACACACACACACACACACACACACACACACACCTTCTCTCCTTTATCGTGCTTCCTTACCTCCATGTCCCTTACCTAAGATTGCATTCTTCTATTGCTTATTTAATCTGTGACATCCCCCCATGAGGTTAGGGCTTTGTCTGTTTTGTTCATTACTGAATCCCCAGTCTCCATGACAGTGCCTGGTACAAGATTAGTGCTACAGAATATTTGTTGAATCATTTATGCATATGCCTGGCACATAAAAGTATGCTTGAAAAATTCAAGTCTGGCTTGTCCAGACTTATTGATCCACAGCCTGGGAATCTACTGACTGGCTCAGGAGACAGGATAGGTGATTCTAGTCACTGAGCAGCTGCTAGGTAGATGCATAAACCTCAGAGCCCAGAGTCATTCCTGCTCTGACTCCTGGCCAGTTCATATGTTAATTATGGATTTACCCATCAACCCTCCTTAGACAATAAGTTCCCTAGTGGCAGGAGCTATATTTTTCATAGTCAACATCCCTTTGGTAAATGGTTACCATGTGTCAAGACACTAAGGATATAAAAATAAAGTGCAGTGTTGATCCAAGGCTACTGCACATCTTTGGGCAGGCTGGTCCACGCACATAAAGTTGTGCAGTGTGCAACCTGCAAAATGGCACATAACAGCCCTGCAATGATGATCAATCAATGACCAATTCCAATTGATCATGCCTTCCAATGTCTCTCGTATCTTTTATCTGTACTGCTGATGATCTAGTTTATATATAATTGGTCTAATTAAATACTCTTCATTGATTATTGTTTTATACACCTGTGACAGCCATGAAACTATGCTTTGCAGACCTCCAACTTCAGGGACAGTGACTGACTGAGGACCTCCACTGTTTGAATGCTCTTAAATCCATTGCCAGATCTGTGCTCCCGAACAGTGACTGAGTGTGGCAATCCCACCAGAAAACTTGTATCTAAGGAGGGGTGAGAGATAAATACACAGGTCAATTCCTGGGGGACACAGACTCCTCTTGTGGCAGCTGTGGCTCAAGAACTCCCTGACACCCTTTGCAAATCTTCCTAAGACCACACAGCAGCCACCCACCTTTCTTATCTCCCCTCTTGGCTCGTGGTCGTGGTCATGTTCAAGCATGCATTACAGTCTGATGGCTCTCCCAGGCTTTTCCAGCTTCCTCCCCAGAAACTCACAATGGTTTCCCTAATAAAATCCTTGCACATTTAATCCTGTCTCTGCCTCTGCTTCTTGAAGAACCTGGACCGACATACCTTCTTTCTCCACTCCCGAACTCTAGTTTCAATTTCCTACAATAAGTCCCCAAATAGAGTGAGCTTCCCAACAAGAAATTTAGATTGAATTTCTACCCTAGTCCAAATTCTTTGTCAGCTGTTCATCATTCATAGAATAAAATCTGACCCACTGAGAGTAACGTAGTTGCATCTGAGGCCCTTCCTGCAAGAGTCTTTGCCAACTTTCCCAACCCCTCCCAGCCTCTGCTGCCTTGCACTCTATGCTTCAATTGTTCCAAAATACTATAGTTCCCAAAAAGGCTATGCTTTTCCAGGCTGCTTTATTCTCAGCATGGGTTGTTTTATTTTTGTAGTGGGGCGGGGTGGGAGGGTATGGCCTGAAAAGCCATTCTATCCCGATCTTCCATGGCTTCTACACACACACACACACACACACACACACGTGCATATGTACACACACACACACACACACACACACACACACACACGCATGTTTAAGACTCGCCTCCAGTGGTGTGCTCCATGGAGCCCTCTGTACTCCTGTCATACTAACTCAGGTCCTGAGTTCTGAAATCTGTAAAACCTTCCTTTCCAGAGCCCTTCATAGCAGCATTTAGAGGATTCTTCCTCACTGCCCTCCACTTTCAGGAGAGCTCCTTGAAGTCAACAACAATAAAGGGGACCCTAATGTGCTATCTGCTCAGCCCTCCTTTTCCAGGGGCTGCTCCACCATCCCAACCAACAGGATGACTGTCCTTGGCCCCAGACAGCCACATTATTCAATATAAACTGGGTCCCCTCCCCACACCTGAATGAACCAGAGGTGCATAGTAGCATTTGAGCCAGTTAGTTTCCTCTCCAGGAATTTGGATTTTGAACCAAAAGAAAGTCAGGCAATCCTAGGGTGGTTGGATCTGCAATATTGCCTCCCACCATTTTGTAACTAACGGAGAGGAACAAAGCCAGTGCACAGAAAGGAGCAGGGCTAAAGGTAGCTCTAAGGCCCTGCCACTCCCATCGTCCCCCTACAGTGGTGAGACACCCCCATATAAAGTGTCTTCATAAGAAGCTTCTCTTTTTCAGCTTGAAAAAGGCAGGCCGTACTTCTCATCTCTGCACTCCAGGTGCCTGGCATGCAGTAGTTACTCAGTAAGTGTTCAGAATAGAATGAATGAACAAATGAATGAATGAATGAGGGGGTGAATGAGTAGAAAGTTCACAGTGGAGGACCATGATGCCTATCATTGATAGAAAAGGACACTTCGACTAAAAGACATTTGAAGACCAGGCAGCGACACTGTGACAAGGCAGCGACACTGCTATTAAGAGACCTGGAGAGACACTCACAGTAAATGTCATAGTAACAGCATTCCACACACATGCAAGACTACAAGTCAGGGAATAATAAATTCCAACCCACCCGGATGTTTTGAAGGCAGCCATGCTGTTGGCTAGCAAGTGCTTTGCCCACCACCCTGAGTCCGGAAGCCTTTGGTGACTGTGCAGGAGGGCCTTGTAAAGAAGTCTGTCCTGAATTTCTAGTGATATTTCACGCTTGTCCCAGTATCCATGCCTTTGAGTTTAGTGACACAGTCCTTTAGGGGACAGGTGTCTTAGCAGCAGAAAGGGGACTGCCCCTGAAGCTGGAGGTCTCATTCTAGCCCTTAGATGTGCCAGGTGGTGACAGCATCTACCCCGTGGTGTGTAGTACACAATACACAAGGCACTACCTGCAAGGTGCTTCTCGTAGAGCCTGGCTCTTAATAAATGCTCAGTAAAACAAATTCGCCTGTCTCAGCCTCAGATTCCTGTTCCTAGACTGAATTAAATTGGCCCAGAAGTGTTCTAAGGTTTTTTTTCCCTCTAAATGTCTATGATTTTTATCAGTCATAGCACAGTTTAGGGGCATAGCTTTGGGGTGTTCTCAGTGTCACCCAATCAAACCTGTGCCCAAATCAAAACCTGCCAAGAAAACAAGCATCTCATGAGAACTAAAGGAGCAACATCAGGAGTGGTGACAGTGATGGCAATGTTCTTTTGCGGAGTTAATGGTCATTAGCTGGTCTCCGAGAGTCCCCCGAGTATCTCTGCCGCTAATTGGGAAAGATGCAGCAAGAGGCATCTTGGTCCCCAGGGCTCCCGCTTCCTAATTTCTCATGACTCCTACTTCTTTGTGGTTGATGCTCCATCCCATTAGTGCAGGCTGCTCTCCTTATCTCTGATTGATGGGAATAAAATAGGACAATGGCAGCAAGAGGCGCCAGTAAGCCTGGGTCCTCAGGCAATGTCTTTGGTGTCATCCCCCAAATGAGAACCCTAATCACTGGAAATCTCCCAGCAGAGTCTAGACACTCCCTTGTAGCGCTGAGCTCAACCCACCTTCATTCTCTCAGTGTTTGTGAAAGGCCTCTGTATGCCCCAGACATGTGTAACTAGGCACCAAACTTATAAACAAGCCATTAGTGCAACATAATAAATGCTTTCACAGATATATGAAAATGTGTCGAAGGTGCCTGGCACTGCTGGAGAGGGTACTCAAGAAGGACATTTCTGATCAGGACTGAATGGCCTATATGAGTATTTGATAAAGACTAGCCTATGTCTAACTCGGTTGCCCCAGTCCACACTCCGGTTTCCTCTTTTTTCCTGCAGCACACCGAGGTCTGACCCCAAATTGTCAAGTCTGTGGAAAGGTTATTCTCCACTCCCCACTCTAGATCCACCCTCCACATTTCTCCCCCTGACCCTCAGTTTCCAGGAAACTGCCAACTTGGACTCCATCTGGCTGTCTTGAGTTGACCAGAAGGAGATGGCAGGGCAGGAGGAAACAAGGGTCAGCGTATGTATTCCCCAGCTGCCTCGCTGCTGGCAGGGGCTGTGCAATGCTGGTTCCTCCATCCAGGACCTTACTCCTGTGAGGTGGCTCCTCCTATTGAAACAGCTCTTACAGAGTTCCAGGACCACCCTCTTCCCTTGTGCTTTCAGGCCCAGGATACTAACAGATTCCTGGCATCCCCATCCCAGGGCACTTGACTGTCTGCCACGGGTTTCCTTCACCTGGCCCACGTCAATGTAAATAGCCCCGTCACTGTAGTCTATTCCCTTCCCTTTGTACTATGCCATCTGTTTCCTGCCAGGACCCTGACTGAGACAGATGTTTACATAAATACTTTGAGACTAATGGATTTAGATCAATCCCAGAGTTATTTCCCTAGTGGACACAATATTTTATAGAGGGTCTCATTTGTAAACGCAAGAAAGAATTTGACAAATGAATATCTAAGAAACCCTCTTTTGGTATTTCTTTTCCCCTAGGAAGTTTTCAAGAAGCTTAAAATCCCCTGGAATTTGATCCTCCTGGATTTCCAGTATGGAATGACTACTCAAAATTATTTAGTAACTGCAAACATCCCAAAGAACTATATAAAAATGCCTCACTCAGACATTGAGATCCCATTATAATTAGGCACTAACCTGCCTCACTAGTCTAATTCTCCCCTCCCAGCTTGAACCACCACAACCACAGCCCTGAGAGCACTGCCTCTTCCCCAAATTCATTCTGGTTCTTTCGGCTGGCATAGCTCAATCTCTCCAAAAACCTTCCACCTCCAATTTTTCCTGTTGTGGAAGTCCTAGCATTTCTTCAAAGCCCCATTCAAATCCCCCTCCCAGTCTTGCCTGATACACTGTTCTTCCTGGCCTTCAGTTCATCTCCTGTTTTCTCCCTACATTTGGTTCCCAAAGCACTTTTATTTTTTCTAAATAACACTTAGTAGAATTGACTTTCTGAGGAATGTATAGTTCTATGAATTTTAACTCATGTATGGATTCATGTAACCAGCACCACAAACAGGATATAAACAGTTCCATTGCCCACAAAAACGCCTTATGCTACCCCTTTAGAGTCATGTACACATATGTATGTTTGTGTGTATATATAGGTACATGTATAGAGAAAATTTTTTATTATAAGGAATTGGCTCATGTGATTATGGAGGCTGGAAAGTCACAAGATCTGCAGGGTGAGTCAGCCAGCTGGAGACACAGGAGGGCTTATGGTGAGGTTCCTACCCAAAGTCCCAGGCTCGAGACTCAGAAGGAGTTGATGCTTCAGTTCAAGACCAAAGGCAAGAAAAAGCCTATGTTCTAGTTTGAACCCAGTCAACCTAGAGGAAGTCTCCCTTGCTCAGGGGAGGATCAGCCTTTTGTTCAGGCCTTCAACTGCTTGGATAAGACCCACACACATTAGAAAAGACAATTTGCTGTACTCAAGTCACAAATTTAAATGTTACTCTTATCCAAAAAATTTTTTTAAAAAAAAACAGAAATACACAGAATAATGATTGACCAAATATCTGGGCATCCTATTGCCCAGTCAAGTTGACATACAAAAGTTAACTATCACAATCATATAAATGGAATCACATTTATATGAAAGATTGACTACTTTCACTCAACATAATACATTTGAGATCCATTTGAGTTGTATGCATTAAGAGCTTATTCCTTGTTATGCATTATTGTGTAGATTCACCAGTTTGTTTATCCATTTACTCATGAAAGGATATATGCGTTGTTTCCAGTTTGAGCCAATTGTGAATAGCACTACTATACACATTCATGTACAGGTTTTTGTATGAACATAAGTTTCTTTTCTCTAGGATAACCTTTAGGTGGGATTGCTGAGTCGTATGATGACATATTTAACTTTGTAAAGGACTGCCAGTGTGTTTTCCAGAGTGCCCATTCCATCTCGCATTTTTACCAGCAATGTTTGAGGGTTCCTATTGTTTCTCATCTGTGGTATTGGTATTGTCAGTAATTTTTTTTATTCTTATCCATTCTAATAGGTATCAGTGATACCTAATCATGGTTTAATTTTCATTTCCCTAATAATCTTGGGCATCTTTTTATAGCTTATTTGACTTCCATACATCTTCCTTGGTGTAGTATCTGTTCAAGACTTTTACCCATTTTCTAACTGAGTTTGTTTTGTTTAACCATTAAATTTTGAGAAGATTTTTTTAATATATTCTCGATATGAATCATCTGTCATATGTGTGATTTGCAAATATTTTCTGTCAGTCTGTAGCTTGTCTTTTCAATTGTATTTTTTTTATGGAGAAAAAGTTTTAATTTTAATGAAACCACATTTACCATTTTTTTCTTCTATTGATTATACTTTGCTTTCATGAATAAGACTCTTGCCCAACCCACATCACCAAGGTACTCTCCTGTGCTTTCTTCTGTTAGTAGTTGCTTTACATATTTTGGGGCTCCCTGATTGGGAGCATAGGTATTAATAAGTGTTATGTGTTCTTGGTGCATAATTCCCTTTATCATTATGAAGTGTCCCTCAGTACCTTTCTTTACTTTTTTTATTTTGAAGTCTATTTCATCTGATATTAGTACTGCTATTCCCACTTTTCTCCTAATGCCATTTGCTTGAAATATCATTTTCCACCCTTTCACTTTGGTTCTATATTTGTCTTTGGAGCTGAGATGTGTCTCCTGCAGGCAACATACGTCTGGGTTTTGGTTTTTGATTCATTCTGCAACTCCATGCCTTTTTATTGGTGAGTTCAGTCCATTTACATTCAGGGTGATTATTGAAATATGAGGTCTTTTTATAGACATTTTATCTTTTGCTTTCTGATAGCTTAATATTTCCATTGCTTTCTTATCCTTGTGTTTCTGTTTTCTTTGTTTTGATTGGCTTTTGTGGGTTTTCCCTCTGGTCTTTCTTGTTTTATGTTATATATATTCAGTTCTGAATCTTTGGTGTATGGTTACCATTATGAATATGTTAAGGATAGTTTATATATATATATATATATGCATATTTCTATGTCTGTAAGCTTAATTTCCGGAGATTTTTCTCTTTTTTTTCTGAGATGCCATGTCAACTTGGTTGTTCAAGGTGTTTAATGGTGTTAAATGTTTAACTATTACTCTGCCTGGGAATTAATGGAAATGTAGTCTGCTTTTTTTTCCCCAGAAAGATTTATTATATAAAAATATTTCTTTAGCCTGCTGCAAAGAAGGCACTTTTCTTTTGGTTTCCAGTAGGTGGCGTCTAATCGTCTTGAATCCCTGCTTTATATAAAGCCTTAAAAACACCTTTTTATTTTCTGATAGATATTTAATCATGCTTACCACCCTCAGTTTCAATCCCTGTCAGTATTAGCAACAGTTTCAGTAACATTTGCTCAGATTCCCCTGGGGCTCCACGGTGTTCAGTCTCAGAGGGTATAGGAGGAGGAGTCCTCTGGGTTGGGAATTCGGGTCTGGGGCTCAGCCTCGGTTTTGCAACCTCGGCTGATAAAACTCAGCTGTAGTTTTTCTGCCATCCTGCTTCTCTTCTTTCAGCCCTGATGACTGGGCCCTGACACCGGCTGCAGCTGCGTAGAACTCACAACTCTCCCAGGCAGGGCTGTTCAGGGAACTCACTGCACCTTTTCCCCTCCCACTTCTCCTCCAGGTATCTCTGGTGGTTGCGAGAGGCAGCTTCTTTATTTCCCCCAGTCCATTGCCCAACACCCAGGGTTCTGAGCTATGGTAGCTCTTATGCACAGATCCCACTCTCGTACGTGCTGGTGTGCAGTTTGGGTGTTTTTTGTTGAGTTTTAGATGTCCAGCTTATTGTTGTTTCAAGGGAAGAGATCTGGGGACATCTCTCCAAAACCTTCTCCTGTACCTTCTTCTGAAAGTTTTATAGTTTTATCTTTTACTTTAAATCAATTATCCCTCCACTTTGTTATGAGTTAATTATTGTATAAGATATAAAGTTTATTATTATCGTTTATTTTTATACAGATGTTCAATTGTTCCCAAATCATTTATTGAAATGAGTATCTTTTTTAATTGAATTTCTTTGAACAGTTATCAAAAATCAATTGCCATATTTGTGTGAGTTTATATCTGGACTCTCTATCTCTTTCATTGACCTGTGTATCTAACCCTTTGCTGATACCACACTGTTCTGATTACTGTAGCTTTATGGCAAGTCTTTAATTGGGTAATGTGATTCCTTCTACTTTCTTCTTCTTTTTTTTTAATTGTTTCAGTTATTCTGAGTCTTTTGCTTTTCCATCTAATTTAACATAATTTTGTCTATATCTCAAAAAATCTTGCTTAGATTTTTATTAAAATTTCATTAAATCTATGGATCAGACCTGCGTTCTATGACTGTGTTAAACTCATTTCTTAGTTTCAGGAGGTTTTTGGTATATGCCTTGGGATTTTCTTTATAGAAAATCATGTCATCTGTGAATAGAGATAGTTTATTTCCCATCTATATGCCTTTCATTCTTTCCCTTACCTTGTTGCATAGTCTGGAACTTCCAGCATGATGACAAATAAGATGATGAAAGTGGATATCCTTTTCTGGTTCTCAAACTTGAGGGGAAAGCATTTAGTTTCACACCATTAAGTATGATTGTTAGCTACAGCTTTTTGTAGATGCCCTTTATCAGATTGAGGAAGCCCCCTTTGTATTCTTAGTTTGCTCAGAATTTTTACTATAAAGAGATGTTTTCATCAAATAGTTTTTCTGCATTAATTAATATGATCACATGTTTTTTCTTCTCTGAACCATTAACATGGTAGATTGAATTAATGTATCTTGCATTCTTAGGAAAAAATCCACTTGATTATGGTGTTCTTTTTTTTCATATATTACTGAAATTGATTTGTTAACATTTCAGGAGAACTTTTACATTTATATTTATGAAGACTATCAGTTTACAGTTTTCTTTTTTGTACTCACTCTACCTGGTTTTGTATCAGGTAATCCTGGCTTCATAACGTTAGCTGGCAAATGTTTCCTTCTCTCTATTTTCTAGAAGATGTTATACAAAATTAATGTTACTTGTTTTTGTTTTGGGTAGTATTAGCCAGTACAATCATCTGGTTTAGGAGATTTCTCTTTCAGAGTATTTTAAACTATGAATTCAATTTCTTGAATAATTAAAGGTTCAAGTTATTGTGTATCTTGGGTGAGTTTTGGTAGTTTGTGAGTTTCTGAGGAATTGGCCCATTTCATATAAGTTGTACTATTTATAATTGTAGAGTTTTTTCATAGTATGCCTTTATTATCCTCTAAATGGTGATACCCCCTCTCTCATTTTTTATTTTAGTCAATTGTGTTTTCATTTTCCTCTTTGTCAATCTTACTAGACACAAAGCATTTGATATCCACTTTCACTTTTTAATGTTTCTTTCTCAGTTTTTGTATTTTAGCAGTGTTGACTCCATGTATATTTTATGTAAATCCCCATCCCAAGTTTCTTCCCAGAAACTAGGATGGAGCCCCACACACTGCTCAATGGATGATAAATTTTTTCTTTTAAATAAAAGAAGCACCCATAAGCCTGTGTATAGGCCCTCTCAGAACACAGTTCTGACACCACATTATGATGGTACCTTTATCTGCTGCTGCCATATATGCCTAGGTGGAAACAGCAGTACCTGTTACTGGCTTATAAGAGAAATTCACTACCTCTCTCTACCTGCTGATGCATACTCTTGCCTCTAAGCATAAGCAGTTCTCTAGTGCATTGATTAAGGAGAGGGACAGTCATTAGTCCAGGAGGGAGGGGAGAGAGAGATGAGAGGGAGAGAGAGAGAGAGAGAGA